>ML682016.1:24943762-24957944 GCA_007922195.1 Podocnemis expansa
GTGCCCCGGCGGGTGGCCCCGCTGCCCCGGCCCGGCCCGGCCCGGCCCCGCTCCCGCCCGCGCCGCGCTCCGGCTCCGCGACAAGATGGCGGCTGTTGATTCCTCAATTAAAAAAAAAAGTTTTTTTTTCTCTTCTCTTTTCCAGGGACCATGGGGGCGGGGCCTGCGTTCTGCGTCATCGCGCACGGCCCCGCCCCGCCCGCGCCGCTCCCGGAAAGAGACGAGGCGAGGCCGGAACGAGCCGAGCCGAGGCTGAGCTGCCCGGGGGCTCCTGCCCGGGGGGCGGGGGGAGCGGGCGTCCGCGCACGGGCAGGGGCGCGTGAGCGAGTCCCTCGCGGCTGGCTCCTGCTGGGGGACCCGGGGGCTGGCCCTGGCCGGGCACCTGTGCTCCGTGCCCGTCGCGCTGCTGCTGCTGCTGCTGCTGCAGGGGATACGGCATCTGCCGTCTTGCCTGCCTGCACCCATGCAGCGCTCACACCCGCGCTGCCTGCCACCCCCGCAGGGCGCCCACTCCCCTGGACCCAGAGCATGGGTGCAGCACCCAGCCCCTTTCACCAAGCACTTTATGTCACACACCCGCTTGGGCTTTTGTTGCCTTCCTTGGCCGACCCCGAGCACAGGCCTCTGTGCCCCCTTGCTCACCAACATACTGGTGCAGCGGGGCACAGTGCCTGCCACATTGCCCTTATCTGCCCAAACCCTTCACACGATGCCTGCCTTCAGCGCCAACTCTCTTGCCCCCCGTCTGCCTCCCCGTCACATTCACTGGTGTGAGGCGATGTAGCACATGCTGTGCTGCCTACCCACAGCACCCAAAGCTGTTACCAGCATTCACTCACCCATGTCCCTCATACTGACTGCTCCATAATTCACACCCCAGGCAGCCTCGCTGTGGTGTCTGTACGTTGCCACAGCACCAACCTGTACCCTCCATTACTTGTCTGTGCTGCCTCCCCATCGTGGCTAAATGTCCCCGTAGCGTTCTCCATCCACAGTGCCTGATGACACATATCCAGTCCCTGCAGCACCCAGACCTCCAGGCGCTTGTCAACACATCTGCTATGGTGCTGCACTGCAATGCTTGCACACCCACCTTCTCGGCCTCATGCTGCCACCCTACAGTACGTACACATTGCTGACCGCCTCCCCCCAACATTAACCTACCCATGCACTTCCCTGGTGCCTCCCTGCAGTGTGCAGGCATCTACTGCATCATCTCTGCCTGTTGGCACAAATAAACATGGAGAAAGTCCCTGCCCCAAACAACTTGCAATCTAATTTTAAGACAAGGAATAAATGGAAGAAGGATTCAGCAGCTAGGAGAGAAACCAGGCCATATTGTTTGTCAGAACTGAAGGATCGCAGTAGCAGTACCCTCAAGTCCCTTATTATTTTTGCTCCATCAGTAAATTTTGAACTATAGCTTAGGTCAATCCATAACTAGAGTTTTCCCATTCCACCCTCTGTGGTTAATGGTCTTGAAAACAAGGAATTTATCAGAATTGATTACAGCATTTCACTGAATCCTGCTTCCAGTACTAATCCAATGTATTCTGGTTCAGAAGATGATGATAAAACTTGCGTGTACACAGCATACAGGTTTGCAGTGATGGTGGGACGTATGTGTTACAGGTCCTGCTCAGAGCAGCTCTGTGACCATATGCGGAGGATAGGCATTGTTACAATCCATAGCCATAAAGATTTGGCTCTTCAGCTCAAGCTGTAGCAGCGCAGAGTTTGAGGGACTGTTGTTCAATCCCTTGTATGTCAACAAAAATGGTGGCTATCACACTGGCATAGTAGCTAAGGAGCCGTTCTGATACAGCTCCATGAAGATGTTTCTCCCAAGTACAAAAGCAGCTAGAAGATCAACAGGATGTTTGGATACTTTGTGAGAAGGATAGGAAACTGTGTGGAACATATAATTCTTAAGGTAAGGTGCTATAGAAACAATGAGAAGCTGGTTTTGTACCCAGGTGGTTTACATTACGTTCAAAAAAAGCAAGGAGTTCTGTGGCACTTAAAGACTAACAGATTTATTTATCACATGAGCTTTCGTGGGAGTAAATTCCACTTCATCCCAGGAGTCTGACAAAGGGGGATTTTCTCCCACGAAAGTTCATGTGATAAATAAATCTGTTAGAGTGTGTCTACACTTACAATTTAATTTAAATTAATAAGGATTAATTCCAATTAAATTGATGCATGGCTACACTGGCTTTCATTAATTCCTTAGTTCAAATTAACAAAGCTTACTTTGAAGTTATAAAATCTCACTTAACTTCGAAGTAAGACTTAATTCGAACTTATTAGTTCAAATTGACCCAGTGTAGCCATGTTTAATTCGAACTAACCATTAATTCGAATTAACACTTTTGACCTCCTTCCTTCCAGGGTGCCTTCCTCTTCCTATCTATTGGGTGGGGGCATGGCCCTTCTTGGGGGCCGTCTTGCCACACTTCCCATGGTGCTCTTCTCCTAATTCCAACTAGCAAGTGCTGTCCATGGACATGCTAGTTTGAATTGGGTATCTAGTGGGGCCATGTTAATTCGAATTAACTTAATTCAAACTAATCATTATTAGTTTGAATTAACTAGATCAAATTAAGTGAATTCGAACTAACCTTCTAAGTGTGGACATAGCCTTTGTCTTTAAGTGCGACAGGACTTCTTGCTTTTTTTGCTGAACTAGACTAAGACGGCTGCCCTTTGGAGCTAGGCAAAATTACACTCAAAGTAAATTCCATGAATCCCTACTGATTTTACCCACATGGATCATGGCCTTAGATTTTAAACTCTTAAAGGACCTGCCCCTACTTAGGTATTGGTACAGGCAGCACCTAGTGGAATGAGTCCCCCACCCCCACCCATCCTGGCTGGGATCTGTATTCTACTACTACTAATAGAAATAATTGTTATTCTCATGTCATTTTATCAATGATACACATGAGATTGAAAGGATCCCAAGAAGGGCAAGAAGGATGATGATAGTTACAGTATTGGAAAAATGGGTTATTTCAATGGGGAAAAAAGAGAGATTTAACTGAGGTACTCCACTTGCAGTGTTGAAGGTTAGAGAAAAGAATTATCAATCCCTCTTTTATGATGTCTCATAATGTGACATTAATGGCAGGAAAATTTAAAACCAAATTAAAAAGAAACCTTTTTGCACAGCATGTAATTTGCCTGTGAAAATTGCTTCCAGGAGGGATCAGAAAGTTAGATACTGAAGCTGGATTTAAAAAGAAGCTGGATAATTTTCAGGCCAAGAATAATATTTTTGTATGATAAATTATGTAGATGACAGAACTAATAAAGTCTCATGCTTTGGGGTGTAAAATCATCACCACAGCAGTCTGTAAGCATTTTAACTGCAAACGTACACTTGTCCTGATACATCATAATTTGTTTACCTTTTTTTCTCTTTCTCTGAGCTATCAAGTATTAACCATAGTCGGGATGCCCCCAGACAAACTCCATGGTGTGTTCTAGTATTGCAGAGCTTAAATCTCTAACATGTAGCATAATGTAACTAGCCAAATTTGCAAGTTTGCATGAATTGGGGAAGAAATCCTTATTGATCCTCTCAAATTATCAATTTATTCTCTGAAGCACAAGATTGGATTACCTTTATTTAGGTCCCAGTCTTGCAAGAATTCATATACCAGAAGTCTTATAACATTGGTGTCCTAGTGTGCAGTCCTACAGATGTTTTTGCTAATCATAAAATTCTTAGGCTTTTATAAAAAAGACTATCCATGTTATGCACATTAATTACATCCTACATGACTGAATTCCATTGATTTTGTAACTCAGCTGTTCTTCATCACTGTGTTAGGACACATTGCTGTTTGTCGCGGAGAGCCAGGGAGATGGCTGGATTTGGCCTGGGGTGAGCGGGCTGATGTGTCCTGTAAGGTAGTGATATGCCGCCAAGTGTGTCGTAACCCACAAAAAGGTTGAGAACCACTCATGATGTTAGAAAAAAATAGCATTTTATGTATTCTACACTTACATTTCAATTATATTCTACATTATTTTGGATATTCGATATTTATGTTTTCTTCCGTCAGCTGAAGGTAAACCAATTAGTGAAGAAACACCCTTCATTTCTCCCTCAGCTTCCTGCTGCCACTAAGTCAACCATTAAAATCTTCCCACTGCCCCATCCCTCATGTCTCAGACCTGTCTGGGGAGTAGCCAAGAGTTAGTCTCTCTGTTGTTCATGAAGTTCAACTCGCTCAGTCAAGTGATCTGAAGGAAGAGGGAGGAATAGGCCTTAACACATACTTGCACTGATCCTGTTTCCCTCAAACCTATGTATACTTAATTTCCAGAAGTATGTTTAATAAATCAGATCTTGTGACGGGGTATACGGGTCACATCTGAACCAGGGCTGGGAGCAGAGCACTGCTAAGCTAGGAAGGCCTCACCCCTCAACAGATGCACAGCCTGTTGCCAGTGGGAAAAGAGTTAAAAGGACAGTGGTAGCCCAGGAGACGGGTAGAAGTGAGCTGCATGGGGCACCAGGAAACAAAGCTGATGTTGGGAACTGAGTCACAAGTGGCAACAGCTTTGCAAAGGCTGTTCTAGCAACAGTGACTTGTATTCCCCCTGACTCCCTTTGGGAGCTGAAAGCCCTAAAAGAGATTGATTGGTTGATGGATTAAACAGGACACTATGCCTTCATTTACACTTGCTGCACTTTTCACCAGCAGTCAACAGGAGATATTCAAGGTACGTAAAGTATTACATACCTTACGTATCTCCTCATTGTTTTACTAACTCCCCACTTACCTTCCCATATATGCTGTGCTAAGTTGACAGGAAATGCCGTCCAGTTGACTAAGTGCTATTCCAGTTACATGGCTGGAGTTATAGCGTCGAGCTGGAGATCGATTGAGCACATCTACGCAGATCACTCAGTCGAACCCAGAAGAGCACACCAACAGTTACAAATTTGCCGCCATCAGTATAGACATACCTTAAGAGACCAAGGAAAGCCTGCTAGGTCAGTCAACATGTTCCAAACTGGTAGGAAGGAAAACATAAATTTGGGATGACTCAGTAACTATGCTGGATGCTTTGATAAATTCCTAAGGCCCTGTATTGGGTGGGCTTAGGTCCCCCTACCTTATCCTCACTCCATTGCAGTGATAAAACTGCTAAGACAGCAATCAGCACATAGGGTGAGTAAGGCTGCAGTCAGGCCCCCTCTGGGCAACTAGGCCAGCAGAAACCATAAGGTTATAGCCTGACCACTATGCCAGCTGGTCATTGCACCTTTCTGCTACACAAGTGGGGTAAAATGCAGGCATTTTAGGCTCTTGAGCCTGATATAGACCTTTCAAAAATAACTTGCAAAGGTGGAGTTGGACAAGTTATTGAAATGGGTTGTTGAGACTCAATAGCAGTAGACCTGTTGGTGGAGCAGCTGGTGACAACAGGCTCTGCAACAACAGCAGCAACAACTAATTCATGAGTTGGATACACAACATAGGGAGCAGCAACAATAGCCTGTGCAGTTGAGGGAGGCACTGCTACAACCTCATCTAACCCACCAAGTGGACCAGCTAACTCTAACCAAGTTCCCAACCTTCCCCTGAAGCTGACAAAAATGGAGCTGGATGACAAACCTGGGTGTTCCTGGTGACATTCAAGAGAGTCTCTATAGCATTTTTTTGACCATTGGAGATCTGGGTGGTCCTCACTGCGGTATACTTAACAGGGACAGTGCTGGGTAGATACCAAAGCCTAGATGCAGCAGCAGCACAGGGTTATTCCATACTCAAGGTAGCCATCTTGGATGCTTTTGGCCTCTCTAATGAGCCTCACCATTGGAGGTGTCAGTAAGAGACATGTACGCCAAGTGCTGGATCTAGCACATTGGCATGGACCCTAAAGGTACACTGCTGGCAGTGGCTCCATCCCAAGGAAAAGATGGGAACACAGGTGATGGTGAAGTTCATATTAGAGAAATTCTTCCTATCCCCTCACCAGGAGTACAGAAATGAGTAGTATGACATCCACTAGAGACCCTGTTGGAAATCCTGATGTTGACTGAAAACTATTTACTAATTGCTAGGTCTGCCTATGAAACCCCAGAAGGTGACCCATCTGAACACTGGCCAACTCAGGAGATGGAGAAAAGAGCAAGGAAGGAAAACACAAAGAGGAGCCTGGGTGTCCATTCCAAAGGGAGTGGGACCAACTTAGCAGAGACTGACCACAGGGGTTTACCCGGTGTAGAGATAAGAAAGGAGGGCAGTTCCAGCATAGCCTGAAGCCCGTCCCTCCCCATAGGAATACCATTGAAGGTGGGAGCCCAAACAGTTGAAGCACTTCCCTAAGTCAGGTAACTGCTTTGCGTACTGTCAACCAGATCGCTTCCAAAAAGGATGTCTATATGTGGGCTTCAGCTCTGGACAGTGGAACGTAGAGTCCACATGAAGGGTTTAGAGAAACTTGTCCCAGTAAAGGTGAATGGAGTCAGATCCAGGGCTTAAGATATCTGGGTTATAGTCAGCCAATGGTCAAAGAATGCCTGACCAAGAGTGTGGGAGAACCTTTTGGGCACTGTAGTCCATCCTTGCCTCCATGGTAACATAATCCATATCCCTGAGGCAGGTTCAGTGCTTGATACAGCACTCACATAAAGATGGAGCAAACATAGTTTACCCCATGATAACCAGTGAGACTGGAAACTCTTCTGAGAACTGCTGGAATTAGGACAAGGGGTGCGCCCAGAGGGGAACGAAGGATGAGCAGAGTACACAAAGATGTCCAAGAAGAGGACAGCTCGGCCACACAAAAACACTGGAAAAGGTGTCCATAAGGAAGTGCAAAACTATTGTGCTTCATGTCCCAAATGTCAGTGAGCAAGCCCCAGGAAAGTTTCTAAGGTCTCCCTAGTACTATTCCCCATTGTAGAGACCCCATTCAAAAGGGTAGGGGTGGATTTAATAAGTCCACAAATGGAAAGTGCAGCAGGACACTGATAAGTCATGGAGTATACCACAGACAGTATCCCTCCATTCCACAAAAGGTGGCAGCCATCGCCACTGAGTTGATGAAAATATTGGCCCAGGTGGGGATGCGTAAAGAAATAATCACTAGTCAAAGAACCAATTTTACATCACAACTAATGAAGGAACTGTACTACTTGCTGAAGATGAATGGATATTTTTAGGGCTTTTCTCACACGGCGTCAGGCAGGCTAGTGAGTGTTTTAATAAAACTTTGTAAAAGATGTTGAAGTTTCTGGCCTCCTATTTTTGTTACTGGTCTCAACTAATATCTCTCACCCTTTCTATTCTTCATCTGGGAAGTTCCGCAGGGTTTTGTGGGATTTTCCCTGTTTGAGTTACTGTACAGAAGACAACCCCTGGTGATATCAGAGCTGTTTGGTGAAAAATGGAAGGGAGAGGAGTCATGGTCCATCAACTCAGTGTGGTATGCAGTACAGTTAAGAGAGAAAATAAAAATCCTTGAGTAAGTTTGCAGAGGAAAACTCGTTGAAGGTGCAACATGACCAGAAGTACTATAACAAGGACGTCCATATCAGAGACTTGCAATTGGATGACTGAGAGCTAGTCCTGCTATGGAGACTATCAATTAGGCAAGACTTATGAACCAAACAGAAACAGAAAATACACAAATTCATCAGCCTTTTCCCCTTCATGTTTTCAGCAACACAGTTTTCAGCTGAATGCGTGCAATGTTCCCTCATATAGAGCTTGGACTGCTCAGAAAGTGTGAGAAGAGTGTGAGACCATTACCCAGAAAAATGTGGGAGACTGAGCAACAAGAGCTATAGAACATGTTGGCTACGAGGGACACTGAAGAGTTACAGAGTAGTACAGTATAGTTACAAGAGTGTCCAACTCATTTGCTATGGTGGACCAGATTTGACTTATATGTATTTCAAGGGCACCATACATACCATAAGTCAAAATACTACAGCACTCTGGTGGCATTGCTAAATGCAAACTAAGCTCTGCGATGTCACTCGCTCTCTTTGTTCAGGAGAGAATATGGTTTCATGGTGCATTCTCACATACCCAGTGCTCTGTGATGGTGTGAGACTTGACACTCTCACGGCATTGAGGAATGCTGGGTATACAAGACCTCTCTCTCTCTCCCTCTCTCTCTGTTAGGGAGAGAGTGTGGTGCCATGAAGTGCAGTCATGGCCCGGATGAAAGAGGTTCCAGGGCCACATTTAGCCTGCGTGCTGCATGTTTGACTCCCCTGAGCTATAGGGTGAGTGGTGACGTCCGATAGCGCTCATGCCTACATAGCAGGGGTCTCAAACTGGCGGCCTGTGGGCTGCCTGCAGCCCCTAAAGCTATTTCCTGTGGCCCGCAACAACACTATTGCTACCAATATTTGCAACATCATTATATGAAAAGGTTTCAGTGGTCCAGGCCTCAAGCTAACATACTAGTCCTCATGCAGCCCTGTACTAGTCCTCATACAGCCCTTGTGGTGATTTGAGTTTGAGACCCCTCCCATATAGGATGGTTCAACATGGTTCTGCATAAACTTTTGAAAAGTGAATGCAGTATCCACATTAAATGGCTTTCCCATGCAGCAAGTTGATGAATTGCTGGAGTGGCTGGGTGCTAGCATGTATATATCCACCCTCAGCTTAACAAAGAGGTACTGGCAGACCCATGGCCCCTGAATCCAAGGAGAAAATGGCCTGTTATATGCCTCTGGACTTATTCCAGTTTAGAACCATGCCTTCTGGTCTGCATGGGAATGTGGTTAATGGATAAGGTATTTGTGACGGAACGTATCTCTGTACTCTACACTCTACTGTAGTAATCTTTGTATAAGGCATGTCTTGCTAGGTATCATCTGAAAACTCATAACTTGCTGATCAGTAACATCATGAAATAATGCATGTAGCAATGTTATATGTAAAATTCTGAACATAAGCAGAAATAAAGACTGAAGTGTGTTTCTCAGCTATGTCTGGAGAGGGACTAACCTAGTTTTTCTAAGACAAAGGGCAAGCTGACATCTATGCCAAGTGTTGACACAGATGATGGGCCATCACCTATCAAGAGGCCATTCTTTGGCATGAAAGATGGGTGTAGTGGGGTCGTAGCCAATCAGCTCCTGGGGCTGCTGAGCCAATCAAGGGCAAGCCGCCAGTATAAAAAAGGAGCAGCAAGGCTCATAAGACCAGTCTGCCTGGGAAGTTGGAGGGAGAAGGTCCTATCTTTAGCTGATTGACTGAGGGTGTCAGCACCCCCAGACAGCTCACAGTTTGAACTGGGAGCTGACCA
This sequence comes from Podocnemis expansa, assembly GCA_007922195.1. Classification (NCBI taxonomy): domain Eukaryota; kingdom Metazoa; phylum Chordata; order Testudines; family Podocnemididae; genus Podocnemis; species Podocnemis expansa. Next base: position 24,953,057 of record ML682016.1, read on the forward strand.
GGAGCCAGAGACCCTGAAGTGGAGCAGACTGTGGGAGTGGCTAGAGCAGTGGTCTGGAGGTGAGGATCCCAGGAGCAGATGATGGCTGGACTCTAGTGTGGTGAGGACTGGAGGCTCTGGGGAAAGCTCAGGGGGTTGACTTGCCAGGAGTGACTGGAGGGAGATAGAGGCCTTTGTGGTGGCACATAGGGTCCCTGGGCTGGGACCTGGAAAAGTGGGCAAATCTAGGCCCTTCCCTGCTCCCCTGGAGTGCCAGGAGAGGCACGGGGCTCAGTGGCCATTGACTGTTTTAAAAAGTGGCCAAGACTTGTGTGAGCTGGACTGTACCCTGGAAGGGGTGGACTTGAGGGCTTGACTAGAGGGCCAAGATCCTAAAAGAATGAACTTGAGAGCAAAGTTTGCTGTGTGCAAGAGGTAGAGCACTAACTATCTGGAGGGGACCACTTGAGCAAATCCCCCAAAATGCCATGAGGAGACCACCTCCAGGTGGTCACATGCAGTCAAAACTGCAACAATGAGCAAAGTCAAAGACAGTCATCTTAGCAGAGACATAGCATGCAACCTCCTTCCTCCAGCAGACCCCTCTCTCAATTCACAGCTGGAAATGCTTTTCAAAGAGGGACTGAAACTATAAAAAGGGAGGGACACACACACCTCAGTATACACTTGCTCTCTTTCCTTGTCCATCTCACTCTTTGCACCTCAGAAGACAAAAGCAGCAGCCATGGGACAGTGGGGGAGGGGGTTCTAACCTGAAGAGTTTGGTCAGTAAAGCATTTGGAAGCGTGTGGTGAGAAACTTTGCTTTCAGTCTAATATATTTTGTTTAGTGAGGCACTAGAAAGCATTCAGCAAAACAATCAGAGCATGGGGCGAGATGGTAGATGTAGCCAAGGTCTCATCTGGAATGACTGGATTGGCTGATCAATATGCCAGTTGGTTTTCTGACCTTCTGCTACAGTTCTGCACATGATCAACTCAGCCCGTATATCCAAACTATTCTGTTTCCCACTACCTAAATCCCATCAATAAGTTCTTACCCCCATTTTTTTTCAGGCTCTTCTACTGCTTTTCAACTTTGCTCTTGGTAGGAAAGTTCTTATTGCTCATTAAGGCCAATTTACCTGGCCAGTTTGAAGTTCCACAGTTAACCCTTGGGGAAACTTTACATGCTCACTCTACTGCAAAATTACAAAAGGGATTTTGCTCACAATTTGCTTGATATCCCCTTCCAACAGAAAGCAAGCATGGAAAATTTCAGCTAAAAAGGGGGAAATTTTCAGAAAGTTGGTCAAGTGTTAGAACAAAGACAGATTGTTATTTAATTCTGATATTACAGTAGCGCACAGAAGCTTTGATCAGGGTGCTTACAGAAATGCATTTGAGGATACAGGATCTGCAACAAAGTTTACAGTTTAAGATACCATAAACCATTCTGTAGCCTTCATGAAAGCAGTCACTATAACAATTTTAATATTGGACACAAACCTATAAAAAGAAGGAATGGATTGTTTAGACAAAAGATAGGCAGAGAGCATGTAGTGATACCGTCCACAAAAATCTTTACTTCACCCACCTGCCCCCCCCAGTAATTTACCACTCAGATTAAAAAAAAAAAATCATGCACATGTGATTCTGGACCTATCTAAAACCAAGAAACACTGAAATGGAGACTTGGAATTTTTCAAGAAAGTGACAAACAGGATATTTGGACAATTCATTTATCAAAAAAGTGTGCAGGATTGGAAGAAAATCTCTCAAGAAACAGCATAAATATGCTATTTCTCAAGTTCATGTGAAAGGTATAGGGAAGTAGGTGTGCTTCAAACAGTGAAGAAACTTGATCAGTAACAGTAAAGCTTTCGGCAAGTCATAAAAATACCACTGAGAGAAACTGAAATTACTAAGGTTTGTGATACTGTCAAGTTACTTTTGAAACCTGGTTTACCATTTTGAGGGCATGATGAGGGAAAGGAATCTGAACTGAAGATGAATTTCCATGAATTTTGTGATTACTTTTCAAAGTATGGTGAAACTCACAAGAAGATGCAGACAAGTTACTTAACTATACAAGCCCTCAATTTCAAAACAAAATGCTGCAGATTTGTGCAATTTGTTTGCAAAGAAATTGCAGTGAATCAGACTTTTTTGGTGCATGTTGTAATTGCAGATGAAGCCAGGTTGTTTAAATTACAATCGCTTTCAGTTTGTTTCAGATATACAGAAAACCATGGAGATTAAATAACAGTTCATGTGCTTCATCAATTGCTCATCTGCCCAAAATGCAAAGGGCATTCATACTGCCATAAAGACAGCTTTGGGCATGAACAGATTGCAGAACGTTCTGATAGTTGCTCAGTATTAGGTTGGTGCTTCTGTGATGTCAGAATTCATAGCTGGGGTCAGAAGTGAATGAAAGAAGAACATCCATTTACAATATCTACTCATTACATGGCACACAAATTCAAATTTGTCCTTGTGGAGTGGTAGTGCTGCAGATTTTCTAAATGTACCTGAGAAGTTGTATTCAGTCTTTGCAGAGCCAAGCAGACATCAGATGTTTCTGACACACTGACAGCTTTGGGCCTTATACATCAAGAGATCATGTAGCCCAGCAATATGTGTTGGGCATATAAGTATGCGTTTGCAGTGAAAACACAATATGCTACCATCATGCAGTGTCAAAAAGATCTGAGTGAACAAGGAAAAAAGTTGTGTGTGGAAGCAAACCACCTTTATCATCACATGACTGGAATTTCATTCATTACATGCTTACTTGTCTTTCAACAGATTATGACAGTTGTTCATTTCACTTACAAAAACTTTGTGACAAGTTCCAAAGGGGCAGCTGTGTTAATCTGTTTTAGCAAAACAAGCAGGGAATCTAGTGGCACTTTTAAAGCATGAGCTTTCGTGGGAGAAAATCCCACTTCGTCAGATGCTGGATGATGGGGAACTCACAGAATGGCATCGATACTATGCTTGCAAAAACTTTCTCTATTATAAGGAAAACAAAGCTGTACTTTGAGAAACTCAGAAGTGAAGAAGGTGGCGATGACATGTGGAAAAAAATTACAGAATGCTTTCAAGACCACAACATTGCAGTGAAGACATACTTCACTCACCACAAAGAAAAAAGAGTAGTAAAAGCCTCATCAGCTCTTAGGGACTTTGTCTCAATAACTTTGGATCAAAGAGAGAGTGTGGAAAACCCAATAAATGCATGTGAAACACCCGAGACAATAATTGAATCTGGAAAAAAAGCAGGTGGCTTCAACAGTTGTACCTTCCTGTTTTGGACACTAATTTACAGGATCAGAGAGCCAATTCTCAAAAGAATCTATGGAAATTGCTGAAGCCTCTTACTCAGTGTTAAGATGTGACACCAAAATGGAACTCTAGAAATATGCAGACCCACTCAACACAAATCCTCGTCTTTCAGCTGGAGAAACAGACATTTTACAAGTATGGAATCTCCAGCTACCTTTCAAAGATTTCAAGAAGAAATGTCTTAGATCATGTACTCATACTCATTCAGTTTCACTCTCACATTGCTAGCCAGGACAGCTTCATCAGAATGAAGCTTTTCTGCAATGACACTGATCAGAAACTGGGTGTGTTCAACCATGAAAGATTTTCTTCACTGTTGTTTTTTTTTTTATACAGAAACCATTTTAACTGCAAAGCTGATTTCTGCAGAACATTGTGGATGTTTATGCTAACTGAAGGGAAAGATAATGGCATCTACACTAAGGTAAATACAATATTTCTATATTAAGACAATGTTTATGTATCTCTAAAACCAGGAAGACATGATTCATATTTACATGAAAACACTCGGTTCTGTTTATTCAAGAACTTTTTTATACTAATGTAGATTTTTAAGTGGTAGCTGGTAAAACATGTCAAATGGTTAAGTTAAAACAAAAAATTAAGGATGATTAAATGATGAACATAAACTGGATTTGTGTTTTCAAGTATGCTATAATTAAAGTACCACTAACAATCAGTAAATCCAGAAATTAGATCTATACATATTATTAACAGTATTAAGTCCCTCCTGCTTTAATAGAAGTCAAATATAGAAGTCAAACTATGCCTATGGTTCAGACACAAATATGTCATGTACTTCCCAATAACAAGTCATCAAAGTATATAAGTAAGCCATTAAGGTGGTCTGTTGGGAAAGAGTATTATTCTTTGCATGCAATGAATGTCTTGTATGGAAAAATCTTGATCCTGTTCATAATTTAATTCTACAATGGAACGAGCATAAGAACTCATTTCATCCTCCCATGTTCTTTCTGCTTCCCAGCTTTTACCTTGTCTTGTTACTATCATCAAGGGCCACCTCCTCAGAGCCAAAGAAACACCGTATGACAGACTAGGCAACAGCTACAACCAGGAATGGATTTGCTCTCAAAGGTTGCTTAAACAGACTCGGAGTGATGTAAATCAAGTAGGAATAACTACAGTGAGAATTTGGATTTCATCCCTTTTTCACAGTATTTGATAAACCCTGTGGGAAGGGTTCAAAGTACTTAGTTACTCTTGCAGTCTTCATGTGGAAGATGAGCCATAGCTTGTAAGCCAGGCCTGTGTATTAGTTGTTTCTAGTTTTTAAGATGTATGTCACCTCTTGCTCTTTGTCTGTCATCTCTGACACTGCTCCTCTCACCACCATTCCTTTGCTCCCTACTAATTATTTTTCATGGATTGGTCCCATCTCCGTTTCTCGTTCTAAGAGGACCCTGCTGCTGCTGTCACTGCAGTTCTGCCTGCTCCTCCTCTCAGTTGCCCATTTTCTAGCTGCTCTTCTAGCAGTGCTGCTTTTTTTGTTAAACACACACACACACACACACACACACACACACACACACACACACACA
>ML682016.1:24957954-25109624 GCA_007922195.1 Podocnemis expansa
ACACACACACACACACACACACACACACACACACACACACACACACACACACAAAGGTGCTGGTACTCATATCTTGATAATAAATTTGAAAAATACCTCTCTCTCCTCTCTTTTTCCTGTGCCACCTCACCCCTTCTCTATTGAATTTGTGGTGAACTTTTTTGAGCTTAAAAATTGAAATGTTAGACATTTATATACAGTTTATTACTTTGTGTTTTAACGAATTAATACATGAAAGCATCCTGAATTAGAGTTGTGTAGAAAATTCCAAATTTTCATTATCATCTGATGCAATGTCCCAACTTCATTCTTTGGCAGTGGGCTGGAACAGCCCAGAACACCATTCTGAGACCCACTATTTTTTAGGGGCTCAGCATTCCAGGCCCCCTAAAAATAGGAAATTGTGCCAGAATGGTGCATTCCGGGGCCTACCATTCAAAAATAGCAGGCCCCAGAATGCAGCGTTCCAGTTCCTTTCCCTATTTTTAGGGGCCCAAACACTGGGCTTGGAAAAATAGCAGGCCCCAGAACGGCATTCTGCTGCCCTTTCCAGCCAGAGGTTGGGGGGGGGGGGGAGATGCCTGGCCAGCCTGTGCATGCGCAGGCTGTGCTTGGTGGCAGAAGCCTCCAAGTGCAGCCTGCAGGCTGCATACCATATATACTCATGTATAAGCCGAGATTTTTGTTCCTGAAAACTGGCTTCAAAAGAGCACTCAGCTTATACATGGGTCAGTAGGGTAGACAGCCCTAGCCCAGGAGTTTCACTGGGCATGCTCCAGGCTGGAGCCCCCCTGTGGCCAGGGCAGCCATCTTGGGCAGTCAGCCTGGGCTGGGGTTAGATTAAGGAGGAGACCCCAGTATCTGGAGCAGCCAGGTAGGGGGGACGCTGGGGGAGGTTGGCCTGCAGGTTGGGGTGGGGTTCAGGGAGGCCTGGGGGTTGGGGGAGGGTGTCTGGGAGGCTGGAAAAAGTAGTGGTAGGGGTTGGGGGGGTGACAGGGAAGGGGCGGAAGGAGTGTTGGGGAATAGCAGCAGGGAGTGGAGAAGGCAGCAGAAAGCAGGGGGAGCAGATGGAGCAGCGGGGAGTGGAGGGAGCAGCAGGGGATGAGGAAAAGCAGCAGCAGGGGGTAGAGGGTTAGGGACAGTTTTGGGAACTTGGGGGGAAGACAGCGGTGCTGGGTGGGGGGCGGGTTAGGGGCTGAGGGCAAAAGGGGACCTTGGCTTATACATGGGTCACCCATTTTTGCCTCTTTTTGGGGCTCAGAATTGGGGGGTTGGCTTATGCACAGATCAGCTTATACATGATTATATATGGCAGTTTCCCAGCCCAGCAGGTGGCTAGCCGTGAGTACTGGGGCAGCCCGGCTTGCACTGGGGTATGGGTATCAGGGACAGGGGGTGGATTCTGGGGGTGGGTATTGGGGGTTTGAGGTGTATTTTGGGGACAGGGAAATGGATTGGGGGCAGAAGCTGGGGGGGGTAGGCGGGTGGGGGGCTGGCATTTGAGGTGTGAGAGGAGGGCCTGGATGTGCAGGAGAGGGGCCTGGATGTGTGGGAGGGTTCCAGTGCTTGCCAAATTATACTTTAATCCAGGAGTCGCAAACACACAGCCGGTGGACTCCCTGAGGCCCCTAAAGCTATTTCCTGCGGCCCGCAATGACACTATCACTACCAATATGTGCAATATCATTGTATGAAAAAGTTTCAGTGGTGTGGCCCTTGGGCTACCATACTAATCCTTATGGAGCCCTCGTGGTGATTTGAGTTTGAGATCCCTGCTTTAACCCCTGTCCCTTGCTGTTGGTGTCTACGTCTGAGTGATGTTTTCGGAGTAACCACACCTCCATCTATTTTGTAGGCTTGACGCAAGGGAGAGGTGGTCCAATGACTAAAACAAAAGTGCTGAAATAATTTTCATCATCAACAAAGCTCTGGTTGGGCTGACGATCACCTGAAGAAATGGGAAGAGTACTCAGAGCTTATTTCAAATGCAGCAATTTCCCAGAATGGTCTTTTTAGTCAGATACTCATGAAATCCATGAATTGTATCTTTCTTTTAGTTGAAGTCTGATCAATAATTTTTTAACTTCCATCTTGCCAAATGTCAATTGAGTATTAACATCTTCAGTCCACTGTTTTTTATCAAGGACATGTGCTCATTGTGCTATATCAGCCTATTGACTATCAAGCAACCTTTTTTGATATTTTTTTCCCTCAAGGTTCTGTAAAAAGCTTCCAGCTCAATTGGAGGATCATATTTTTGCAATCTTTCTTGAAGTGACACTCCCAGAAGCTGAATTTTTGGCAGCTTTGGTGGCATTTTCACACTAAGACCATGGGATTTTGTCTTTCTTGTATAAATTTGTACAAGTGCTTTTATCTTTTGATCTGCCATGTACAGGTCCATGTTGCATTCTTGCAAGTTCAAGCTCAATTTGGTCGATTCTTGGAGAGCATCACACATCAATCTTAGATCAAATAAAAATTCTGTGTGTAATTTTTACTGTAAGACCTCTGTGCATCTCCTGTTTTTGTCCCTTGTTGAATCATGCTTCTCTTCTTCAAAATGGTGCACTAAAGCTTCATAGTTCACCCCCAACAGCTGAAACTGTCCAGAAACTGGATGCCACCCATCATGTGCTTAAAATTTGACCAGTTTTTAAGAGTGTAATCTCCAGGAAGTTTGTGCACACTTTCAGTTCACTGCTCTTTTTAGGTGATGTTACAGGACAAAGTTTATCAAATGCTTTAAATCTGTTGATTTCTGAGACTGATTTTTACTGTGTTACCGACCAACAGTTCTAGTCTGTGAGTAGCACACAATTAAAAAGAAATTTGTCCTTCATTAGTTTAATTTAACAACTCTACTGTTAATCCAACATCACAGCTGCACCATCACATGTGACACAAACTGAATAATTTTTAAGTAGTCTTCCATCATTCTATGAGACTGAAGACAATCAAGTAAAGAATCAAAAATTCCCTTTGCAGTAGACTTTGAACTTTGATCAAGTCCAAAAAAATTTACTGGCAAGTTCATTCCACTATCCATAATACAAATTCAAACATATATGCTATTAGGTTTTTTTACTCACGTAGTTGACATGTCGATTATCACTGAAATTTTACTTCTCAACTTAGTGATTTCATTAGCCAATTTTTTTTCATTTCATCACTAATGTGATTCATTATGTTACTTCATGTATTCATTGAGTGAAGAATATGGCCCATGTCAAGTCTGTTTAGGTTTTGTAAATCAACTTCAAATTCAAAATTATGAAACAATTGGGGTTTTTTTGCCACCTTATATGCTGTGCAAAAATTTTTTGCAGTAATCATTTTTTCACAAGATAATGTCTTTCAAGACACATTCTTAAGGGTCTCTTTCTTGGCTTCTGCAGGCAGTTTAATGCAGCTTTATGCCCAGCAGCTCCCTTGTGATCAAATTTTTTTTTTACAAAGACATAAACTGTTACTGACTATTTTCACCAAACCTGGTTATTTCATTGTTGGCCCATTCTTTAGAAACTTTCATTCCTGCCTTCTTTTCCATTCCAAGACTCCAACTTTTTGGCGTGGCGTACAGCCAAGTTTCTTATTTTGACTGTTTAGCCACTTGTACTTCTTGCAAAAGTGATTTTTTTTGAATGACAGTCCTGCATCTAGGCCAGTCGTTCTCAGATTCATCTTGAACACCAGATGAACCAGCAACCGAAACTGTCACTGATGCTGTTAATTCCTCTGCCTTCAGTCATTTCCTCACTTGCTTTGGCTTTCTTATTTAGGGAAGGTAAAAAGAAAATCAGAATCTTTTTCATTTTTGCATTCGGGTTCAAAACACAGTAAACTAGAAAACATGCACCTGCTCAATTGGCATTCCCGTTTCAGCTACACTGGGATGAAATCACATGTCATGTCAGTAAACTCATGTGCATAAATCAAGGGTTGGCAAGCTGTGCCAGCCTCACCCCCTGAACCCTCAGCAAGATGCTGGGGTGGGGCCAGCTGGGCCTACATGCTCCTTTCCCCTGCAAATCCTACCCCCGCCAGCTGGGCAGTGGGGCCAGCAGGGGACACGAGTGGCACACTATTTTCCCTGCTGACCTTGCCCCCTAGCTGGGCAGTGGGGCCAGCAGGGGACACGAGTGGCACACTATTTTCCTCTGCTGACCTTGCCCCCTAGCTGGGCAGTGGGCAGAAGGATTGCTCCTGAAAACAATAATTCAGGGCACAGGCCCCCAAATTCCACCCCCTAAGCCTGCATGGCACCAGGATTCCCTGTTGCCCAGCCCAGTGATGCTCTGGGCTTCCTCGGGCCTCACTCCCTGCGGCACCTGGCCCTGCTCCTGGCCAGTTCCCAGCACTACCTCCCAGTGGGGCACCCACACCTTCCTGAGGCTCCTGGCTCTCCACACCCCAGCCCCAAACCACTTCCCCACCCAGCTCCCAATTATAAAAGAACCAAATATTATAAATAAAAAATATAAAAATAACTTGGACCAGGAGAGTCTTTAATGAGATGGGTGTGTCTGCTTCTCCTTTCAGTTTTTATAGCTGGAGACAATTTTAAGTCTTGATCGGAGTTCATTTTGACTGCAGCTGGATATGACAATCCAGCTTCACAAAAAGATGTTGCAAAAGGAAAAAGACTGAGTGCTTTGTTAGACAGTGCTGGCCATTCACTTTGGATGGTTACCCATCACTGTTCCCTCTAAGCTGTGCGCTTGTGCGCGCGCACACAGGTCATGAAACCTGCGCACACAACAAAATAAAGGGCACACAAAGAAATTCAATAGTGCTAATATTGGTGCTCACAAAGAAATGTTTTTGGGCACACAAAGAAATTGTTTGCGCACACAGACTATGAGTAGTTAGAGGGAACATTGTTACCCATTATTCAGCCAGATGAATGGAGCTGAAACAGACCTGCAGGGACCTGTCATAGGTTAGTCAGTTCATCCTGTTGGTTCACATTTAGGTGGCTTTGTGTCTTCACTTGTACAGCAAAAGGACTCCAGATATAGTCAACTTTGGTATTGGATTGTGCCTGGAGTCTTGGAAAGTAGTGAATGAGCATCGCCTATAATTCCTTGCCAGGCGCAACAGTAGTCTGTGTTTTACTGATGATGAATGACATAACATGAATCTGCAATGCATCTGTGACAAGAGGAAACATCTCTATAGCACCAGCTTGTGTTTTGTTTTCTTGACTGTTTTTTCTTATGAAAACTCTGATTTTGTCTTTTTGTCAAAGCAAGTGTCCACCATGTCCCTGAAAAGCTGGAGTTCATTGGTTTATTTCATTAAAAATCTCAATCAGATGATTCAGATGGGAAAAGCAGAGTGAATCCATTAGATGTTCCACTAGTGGGAGCCCAGGAGCTGCAATAATTTTTTAAGTTCATCTCACAGTCTGGACACATGTTTCCCACTTTTACTTTAGACTGCCATCTTACTTCAAAATGAAGCAAACCGTGCTTCTCGCCAGTCCCCATTTCAGCAGATAAAGAACAGAACAGATGAGTCTCACAAAATTAACAATCTTAATAACAGAATTTGGAACATCATTCAGCTTTTGTTCATTTCTTTCAATGCCTGTTGCTGCAGCCTACAGTGAGTAGCAAACATTCAGAGTGACTTCTCACAGTCGCACGACAACTCTACTTCGCTTATCTGCCATAGCGGTCGCTCCCTTGATATATATCCCAACACATTTGCTCCAGTGAGTTAGAGGTAATGAAATCGTTTCATAACTGAAAGAGCCCAGCCACAGTTGTTTGGGCTGGTAATGCTGGAGAATAAAAGTTTTTTTTGGCAGTTAGTTTTAGAACATAAACCACAGGTAAATCAAGAGCCGTGCCGCATCAGTGGATTCATCAAGCTACAATGCAAAATAATTGTCATTGTGCATAGCTTCAATGAGCTGATTTTTCACGTTGATGCGCATTTCAGTGATATGCTGGCAGACAGTATTATTAGAGGGAGGTATGCTTCCTATTTTCCTTGCAGTTTCTTCACCTACAACCTCTTGACACATATCTCGCACAGACAGCAAAATCAAATCCTCTCACAGGTAGTGTGAGGTTTTCTGCACTTTGCGGTTCTCAGTGCAACAAAGTAGAATGCTTTTAAGCCCTTTTCTACATGTGTTGTGATGTTCTCCAGTACTGATGTGTTTAGTCAATTCATTTTTTTCAGTCACAAAAAAAACAAAAACAAAAAACACTTTAGGGGTTTATTCTCCAATGTACTATGGTTTTGCTTCTTGTAAGGCTCAAGTTTTGATCACTTAGCCACTCATTCACTAAAGTTTCGCAGCTTATAACACATTGAGGCAACAGATACTCTGTCAGTTGGGTAAAGGAGAATCCAGACTTCAAGTATGTGGCTCAAATTTTCTTACCACTTTCTTCATTTTTTGGCTGACTCATTTCTTGTAGCTGTAGATGGTCGTGGACTTTCATTATCTTCTCCATTAGTGCACCCTTTTCATTTCTGAAAAATAAATCCATCCACGTCTGATTGAAATAACGGACTGTGGTTATGTTGCTAGATTACTTTGCAGTGAAATGTACCGTCCTACTCCAAAAAACTAAATGTGAGATATGGTACTTCAGCTTGATTTAAAAAACAAACAAACAGCAAAATCTTTATTTATACTCTGTCCAACATAGCCAATGCAAAATATTACACTTGTATAGCTTTTACTGAGGTTTCACAAGTCACATGAAGATTTATTAAGAGTTAGAATGGAGAATGCAATAGTGACCTTGGACTACAAAGGCACAGTTTGATTTCTGTCTTTTTGGGGTTGTGGGGTAGCTCCAGGCAGGCTAACAGAGTCATAGGTGGGAGGCAAATTCCACACATGCCCCAGGCTTGTAGGGCTGGGCATGGGTTACCATCTGCTATTTTTCAGGTCTTGCATAGGGACGTTGGAGATTTAACCAGGGCCATGGAGTGACTAGTGCACAGAAGCCAACACCTGGGTGGCCTGGGTAGCCACACTTGTAAGTCGCCTAGCCTCTAGGAGCTTGGAGTGGCCTCAGAGCTGCCCACTCTCACACATTGATTTCATGTTGACTCACAGCTTGCCTGATGCTTAGTCAGATGGTGTCACTAGTCCCCCTCCCTGCATGCGAACAGGCCATCCCAATAACCTTGGAAGCCAGGACAGCTGCAAGCTGCATCCCGTGGGGAGAGGAAGGCACAAGAGCTGCGCACTGCAGGGAGGAGCTGCTGCTTTCCTGGAGGGACGTATGGCTGGCAAGGGGGAGCCTGCTGGGAGGCAGCCAAACCTTTAAATTTTGTCCCACTACCATTAAGCTGTACAGGTGGATAGTTCCCCCTCGCCCACCAGACAGGCAAGCCATCATCCCCTTAGGATGATGAAACTGGAAATCAGGCAAGGGGCTGCCAAGCATGCAATGTGGCCTTCCCATGCAGCCATGAGGGAAGGAGCACCATGGGGCATGGACAGCCCTTCACCTTAGCAGGGACCAGGCCAGGCAGAGCATGAAGAGCCTAAGCAGGTGCCACAGCCATTCCCCACTGACAACCTCTGCCTCAGCAGCCTGCAGACTGCCTTGAGCTGGTCACTCGTCCACCCCACCTTAGTCACCCACCCATGCGCCTTGGCAGGACTCACAGGCCCCCAGCGCCAGCCTTAAAGAAAATGGTGCTCTGGGTGAATATGTATTTTGGTGCTGCTCCTGTGTCCGCCCACCTCCACCCATCTCACTTATCTACCACATGGGATAATTACTGACCTGTAATTTTGCTTTACACTCTAGCAAACGTGAAATTCATTTGGCCGTGCGGCAAGAGAGTCAAAATTATTGCCGAAGTGTAGCAGAATGATTTTTCACATGCTAGATGAAACTCCACAGCATACCGAGAGCAGTCACCAACCGATGGGTGAATATGCAAAGAAAACCACACTGCCTTTCTCCATTTTATCATGCTAGCACACTTCCAGAAAAAGTAGTGTTTGTTTAGAGCTGGCCAGTATAAATGCAGCTCCTTAAAAAAATTCATTACTCAACACAAGAGCTGGGAGCACTGAAGACCCTTTGCTGTCATTCTATTAAGGTGTCAGTTTTGTAAAACATGGTTTGCCATCACATGAAAATACATGGGAAAGTTTATGTCAAGGGTCGGCAACCTTTGCTGACCCCCATGCAGGTCCCTCCTCCCCAATTCTTGGCCAGTACCGTCTCCCTTCTCTGCTGAAAGAAGTGGCTGCCACCTGAAAAATTTGGTGGCAGTCAAGACTGGAGTTGGGGGAGAAGGCAGGAGTCCCCAGTCATGTTGTGATAAGCAGTCGTTCGGAGCTGCTTTTCTTGGCAGCATGAGAGCCCCAGGCACACCATGGAGAGAAGCTGCTCAGAGCAGCTTCTCCCCAGTCATGCTGCCGAGAGGAACTGCTCTGGGTGGCTGCTTTTGCAGTGTGCCTGGGGACCCCTGCCCAGGCACGCTGCTGAAAGGAGCCACTCAGAGTGGCTTTTGGTGGCAGCAGTGGCAATTTCTATGGCACCACAGAGGCATTGCATGCCATGGCAAATGGGTTCACATACCACTCTTGGCACTCTTGCCAAGGGTTGCCTACCCCTGGTCTAGGCTGGGTGAACAAAGATGATCTATCACCTTATCTGAAAGGCAGGTTGTGTGACACCTGATACACAACATCAGCAAGTCAGCCAGACACAGTCAGGTCTAAGGACCGAGGGCCTCACCAACTCCACGTCTCATTTCTGGTTTTGAAGACAGTGATGTGTTCAAGCACTGCCAGTGCAAAGGCCTGGGCACTACAAAGGGGATCTGACACTTCGTAGCTTTTGTTGGTCAAGCTCACTGCACAGCTCAGGGGGTCCTTCCCCACCCCTCTCTCCCTGCACAAGTTCCTCGTATCCCCCCCCCACTTCCTCCTTTGCCACGTGCTGGGGTCTCCCTTTATCTTCCATGTCATCCTCCCTACCACTGTCCTGCATTGCCCCCCTTGCCAGAGTCACAGTGTGCCCTCTTGTTGCCCCCTTCTCCCATGCTAGGGGTCCTGTGTATTCCTGTCATGGGGTGACCCTACCCTGAACTAAAGAAGCTCAGCAATCCCTATGGGTGGGGGGAACCCCACCCCTTAGGCCCTGATGGGCATGCTCAGACTGCTGCCCCAGCATAAAAGGGAGTAGCTCAGCTTAGTCTGGGCTGGCCAGTGAAGAGGAAGGACCTGTGCTGGAGGCTCCAGACCAAGAGTGGTGTTGGCCCCCCAGCCGAAGGAGAGACTAACCCCAGAGGAGGAGATCAGGAGAGAGCACACAGTGACAGCCGCGCTGATGCTGAATCCCAGGTGCTGACTAAGGTGGATTGACTACTGTATTCTCCCGAGACCTGGATTGGGACTGCCCTGGAGGACAATGCTCTGACTCGGGTACGAAGTAGCCGAGGGTCAGCACCAGTGCTAGGGTTTCTGGTACCCCCCTGCAGCGCAGCAGATTGATTATGGCCAGGCAGACAAGTGATGTCAGCAGTGCAGCGCATTTTGGCACCCCTCAAATGTCAGCGCCCTCCTGCAAAGCTTACTGCACTTACCGTGTTGTGCCGGCCCTGCCCAGGGTGCCTGGGTTGTGGAGCTGGGGGTGGTTTGGCTGAAGGTCAGTGTGTTGTGGTCTAGATCCCCGCTGACTTGGTGCCATAAACCTGACACCGACAGGGCCCTGGGCTGGGGCTCAGTGGAGCGGGAGGTCCTGAGCCCCCCTACCCAGGGACTGTCCCTCATGAGAACTCCATGTTGCCCTGAGCCTAAGGGCCTGTGTACTAACTCTGAGGCCACTAGGCCATACTGCCCTGACCTCAGGGCTGCTCATAGATGTTATATTGACTCTGTATCCGCTAGGCTGTGCTGCCCTGACCTGAGGACTGTTCATAGACGTTGCATTGACTTTGTGGCTACTAGGCCCTCCTGCCCTGATCTGAAGGCTGCTTATATACCTTATATTGACTCTGTGGCCACTAGGCCATGCTGCCCTGACCCTAGGGCTATGAAGAGACATGACTATTGGCTTTGTAGTCATTAGGCTATACAGCCCTGATGTAGAGAGTTCATGAGGTGACAGAGGCACCCTCCTTGCACATGCCCCCTTTGTTTTTCCCACCAGGGGACACTGAGGAGGGCTTGCCCCATGACAATTCCCTTACCCCCTGGATTCACATTCTCTCCCCGTAGGCCAGGGAGACTGGTATGAACCCTATTTTATCCTTCCTTCCAGTATCATGTCTCTTCTTTCTATCTGGGAGTTGATTCATTCTTGGTGTCACCATGTTAAACTCTATGAAGGGGAGTGATAGAACTGAAGTGCAGAGCGTTGCTCCGATGGAAGTCATTAGTGGCTAACATCCAGTGGGGTTCTTTGAGCTGCAGGCAATTACAGAGGTGTTTGAACCTGTGACTCTGCTAAACAAACACCAGAGGCTGCAGTTATCCCCTATTTCACCCAGATTCAAAAGGGTTCTGCCCATTGGTACCAAGAAGATTCACTGAATTTCTGGAATTAATTGGATGTGGCATTCAGAACTTATTGCTTTACAGCTACACAAACAGGGAAATATCAAGCTGAGTGTGTAGCACCTCAGAACAAGAAAACATGCAAAAAAATCTGCTATGGATTCAAAATGTATTTCAAATTAAACATTATTGTTTCAAACATTAAAAATCATGAATTAGATCCCTAAAAATCATGAGATTAGAAAAAGCCTCAAAATTTCAGTGCTTATTTTAATTCTGTTTTTAAACTTGCAGCGTACACAAAATTCATGCTTTCAAACTTTTTGCAGCCCTAAGAGCGAGGCATTTACTGGGGCTTAAAAAAAATGCAGCCCAACATGGTGAGAGTTAGCAACACTGCCATGAGCAATAATATTGTCCATATCAGAATTTCTAGAAGCAATTGTTTCTTAAAAGTTGACCAAGCAAAAAAAGACACCAACTCCCAACTAATCAGAGATCTCATTTAAGAAGATAAAATCTGTGCTTAAAACCAGACATTAACAAATGCCCTATATTGCAGTAAGGACCATTCCTGGATTAGATACCACTTTACATGTTTGCAACAAAGGAGGAGAATATCGCAAACTGATGGAGAAGTGAATATGTTATTGTGATCAAAATTACTCCTGTATTCACACCTTCCACATTACTGTAATAATCTTTGTACAAAGTGTACGTTTGTGAGGTATCATTTGAGGACTAATAACTTGCTAGTCAATATCAGCATGAGGAAATGGATGTAGTGACTTTACATGTGAGGTTATGAAATCCTCCTGTATAATATTCTTAGTATATGCTCAAAACCACACATCCCTGCCCAGACAGAAATATCTTGAATGAAGAAATGTGTGGTTTACCTTAATTTACATATAAAGAGTAAACAGGGTCCTTGAGACAGCAAGGAGAAGAAATGGTGGGAGACAAAGCAAATTTGCATTTCAGCAACCCTGAGTGAGACAAAAGAACTTGGAGCCTTCTTTACTGTTTGAATAAACTGTGCTTTGAGGGGTAATCCTCAGGAGAATCCACTTCAAAACTACAAAACTACAAAAGAAAGGGGCAGAAAACACCAGTCTCTCTCACCTCACACAGTGGAATCAGTCTTTTGATTTTTTGTGAGGGATCTTGACATGAAAAGTTGGTCAGCAATGTTGCTAGAAATGTGTTGTAAGGATTTGACCTTAAACCAAGTTTAGTTTAAGTTTTAGCTGCTAGAGAACATTTTATTTTTATTTTTTCTTGTAACCATTTCTGACTTTAGTACCAATACTTCAATTCATTTAGTCTCCTTCCCGCGTCTGTAGCTGAATAAAATTGTTTTATTTTTAATCTGAACAAATCCTGTGTTGTATTTAAAGCAAAATGTTTATTGACTCCAGTTAGCAAACTTGGCCAAAGGGCCTTTAATATCTGAACTGTTCAGGAGAGGACTGAACAGGCCCGGACACATTTTTTTTGGGAAAAAGCCAGTGTGTGATTAGCATGTGGCTGGGGTCAGAGCTGCTAAGGCAGGCGACAGCTATACACAGATGCTCAGGGTGTTACCTGGATGCTGTTTGTGAGTGGTTCAGGTTGGGAACTATAACAGCAAAGCATTATGAGGCAAACAGGGTTGCAGGGCAGATGATGCCACAGCACCTCAATGGTTTGGATTGTACTTTGGAATGTGAGTTACCTCTGTTGAAAAATGACAACAGCATGAAGACTTCTAAAAAAAACCCTCAAAAAACAAAACAAAACAAAATGACAAAAACCCCAAACAAACCCAAAAAACTCCCCAAAACCCACATAGGCCGCATATATGAAGACTGTTAAAACGCAACAGAGCACTCAACTAGCAGTGCCCTGTGTCATCTTTGGAAAATATTCCTCACAGCTCCATTCAGAATGACATCTTTTGGCAACAACAATAAACAGAAATGACAGATGGTGACAAAATCTGGTAAAAACACACGATCAGGGAAAAAGTTCTCAGACTACAACATGCTCTCTCACTTATACTAATCACCGCTGTGAGCAACCTGCATCACTATGCCAGACGAAAGTGGAAATGAAGCATATCACATTACATCCGCAAGGATCCACGATAAAAATACTCAGTGGTACCACACAAAGTGTTTATTACTGAATGCCCATGACCATCACCTCTAAAAACTCCTCATTTCCTAACACCACCACAGCTTACCTAAAAATACCCCCAACATTGGTGTATGCTTCCATCCTTTCTCCTTCAGCATACCAGTCTCAAAAAAATTATTATACCGCACAATATATATAAACCAACTTTCTTGCTGGCCCAAAAATGCTATATCAAGCAAATATTTCACATCTTTCAAACATTAGCTCATCCACTGACAAAAACATGATCCACAAACTTCAGCACTAGGGTGATTGTTGTAAATACAAAGCACACTATCAAACTACACTTTCATGCAGAGTCTTTAATGCCAATGCACCTTTTATGCAGACAAATTTATTGTTTTAAAAATTGTTTGCTCTTCTTGTATAAAAGTCTTTAGTGGAAATGCGGTCCAGACACAAGCCTGTTTGCTATTTCATTTAAATGCCAACATTCTCATCGGATGCCAACATTCTCAATGTGAAGGTATCTCCTCTGTTTATTTCCTATGAAAATATAAATAAATTTTATTTCAACAATTCTGTAACATGAACAATATTTTGCTCAATTATTTCTAATCAATGTTTTATTCACAAATTCCATGAAGAAGTGCTGCATTATGGAGAAATCTTTGAGAGTTGTGATGTTTCACTTTATTCTCCATAAACATTCAAAGGGATAACTCTTGATCCTGCATACTGAAGTCAGTGGAAAATCTCTCACTCATTTCACTGAGACAGGGTCAAGATTTATGGAAGTACATCATGACCAACTCCAAGGGCAATAACAATACAATTTACTGCCTTTTGGGGGGATGAAACAATAATTTCCTCTCATATAATTTGTCTGTGGCTTCAAGAAATATAGTTTTGGTGACTATTTTTCCCCTTCTTTAAGCAATATTGCATTCAGAACTAGTCAATGCAGAACCACAGGACTGGAAGGGATTTCCTGTGTCATCACATCCTCTCTCCACTATCACAGGCAATCCTGTCATATAATCCCATTCATAAATTTACCAACTTCCATTGTAAGAATAACTAGGCTGTCTGCCCTGACTGCTCCTATTGTGAGGCTGTTCCAGGCTTCCTCTTCTGATGTTTAGAAACCTTCTAATTTCCAGACTAAATTTATTCAAGGCCATTTTATATCCATTTGTGCTTTGACCAACATTACACTTTAATTTAAAGAGCTTTTCACTCTCCCTGGTGTGAACTCCCAAATATATATTTAGAGCAGGGGTCTCAAACATGCAGCCGCCTAAAGCTATTTCCTGCAGCCTGCAGTGACACTATTGTTATCGATATTTGCAATATCACTGTATGAAAAGATTTAAGTGGTGCTGCCCTCAGGCTAATGTATTAGTCCTCATGTGGCCCTGTACTAGATCTCATGTAGCCCTAGTGGTTATTTGAGTTTGAGATCCCTGATTTAGAGAAAGCAATTATATTTCTCCTCAGCATTCATTTTGTTGGGCAAAACAAGCCATGGTCTTTTTAGATACCTCTCATAAGATCTGAATTCAAACTAGAGAACCTCTTTCTTGAACATGGATGACCAGAGATGCACAAAATACTTCAGATGAGGTTGATGTCACATCAGCACTTACTACGTCTGTTAAAAAATATCTCAGCTCATGATTGTACTTACTTTTTTTATGGCTGCAGTACGCTGGTGCTTCATAGTCATCCTGTAATATTGAATCACAGAGTCAGTTTTATTCCTCTTCTGCCATTTCCAATAAATAAGCCTCTAGTTTATAGCAGAAATTCTTGTCATTAGACCGAGTTGCATGATCTTGCATGTTATGTGATTATATTATTGCATCAGTAAAAGTATTGCCAGCAGATCGAGGGATGTGATCGTTCCCCTCTATTCAGCCCTGGTGACGCCGCATCCGGAATATTGTGTCCAGTTCTGGGCTCCTCACTACAAAAAGGACGTGGACAAATTAGAAAGAGTCTGGTAGAGGGCAACAAAAATGATCAAGGGGCTGGAACACAAGACCTGTGAAGAAAGACTGAAGGAACTAGGCTTATGTAACCTGCAGAAGAGAAGACTGCTGGGGGATTTGATAGCAACCTTCAACTACTTGAAGGGATGTTCCAAGGAAGATGGAGCTCGGCTGTTCTCTGTAGTAACAGAGGACGGAACAAAGAACAAGGGTTTCAAGTTCCAGCTGGGGGGGGGGAGGGTTGAGGTTGGATATTAGGAAAAACTTTCTCATTAGGAGGGTGATGAAGCATTGGAATGGGCTATGTAGGGAAGTGGTGGAATCTCCATCTTTGGAGATATTTAAGGCTTGGTTAGACAAAACCCTGGCTGGGATAATTTAGTGAGAGTGGTTCTGCTTTTTTGGCAGGGGGTTGGACTAGATGACCTCGTGAGATCCATTCTAGCCCTATGATTCTACAATTCTGTGATTTCATCCCATTTCTATTACTCCAGTTCTCCAAATCATTCAATCCCTCTGGTATAATATTCCAATCGGGGCATCACTGCTCTGAAACCAGATTCAGGACACAGCACTGGAACTCCTGGCATGGCCCTGGTCCCAGTCTGGCACCTGTCACCAGACCCAGTCGTGATCCAGAGCTTGCCACTGCTGTTGGCAGCCCCAGGTTCCCAGCTGGGGTCAGATCTGGCAGCGCCGGGGTCAGCTGCTGCTACCATCGGCGATGAAGGCCGGCCCTGGGTCCTGGGTGGGGCAGTTCCTGCTGCTGCCAGTCCCAGATCCCAGCCCGGCTGGGCCAGTTCAAGACTCAGGGCTCTGGCAGGGATACTCAGGGTCTGTGCCCTCGCTCCTTGTGCATGGTGCCATCGATGCCCATGATTCCGATCCTTCCCATTTGTACTGACAATGCCTTCTGACTCTGTAGCAGCAGCAAATTTCATTAAACAGTCCTGCTTTTTGTGCCAAGGTCATTAATGAAAACATTAAATCAGACCAGTCCCAACATCCACTAGTAAACCCCCCACCAACCCACTGTTCTCCTTTCATCTCAACCCACTGTCATCTCCCCTTCAGTCAATTCTTTACACACCTTACAATTCTGTACTAATCCACACCTTCTCTATCTTAACTGATAATTCTTATGTGGCACTGTGTCAAATCCTTTATAGAAATCCAGAGAGATTAAATTTGCTGCATTTTCTGTGTCTAAAAAAATCAGTCACTTTATAAAAGAAAGATCAGGTTAGTCTGGCACTGTCTACATTTGATAAGCCCATGTTGTATTTTTTTCTCTTTTTCCATGTATAGCCATGTCTCTAATTATTTTTCTTTCAAAACTCATGTGACCTGGGCCTCCTGGGATAGCCTTCTGAATGTGCCAAAATCAGGGTAAGCTGCAAAACCAGGGGCTAAACCCCCAAACCACTGATGGGTGGTACTTAAACCAGTCTCCCAGTCAGTAACAAAATATGCTTCTGATTCCCCACTTTGGTCATCACGAAGCATAACAAAATAGAAACAGCCCCCTTACTGCACATTGGCTCTTATGGTCCCCTCTAGCTACTGGGTCTCTTAAAGAAATAGGTTCTCCTGACCCCAAAGGGCCAGCCACATCACCCAGAACAATATAGGTTTGGATCTTACCCAAATTATCATGCTACCAGCCAATCCTTTAGTAACTATAACTAAAGGTTTAATAGAAAAAGAAAAACAAAATATGAGAGATGTTAAAGGGTCAAGGTGAATCACATAAATGCAAATGATTTAGAGTCCATAGAAGATAAATCCTTGTTTCACAGCTTCAGTTGTTGGAAATCCAGTTTTAAGGAATAGAGACGAAATAATCCAAGTGTAGAGTTTGTTCTAATTTTCCCCATGAGAATTAGCAGGGCTGTTTCCAGGCCAGTACTGGCTGGGATCTCGATCCTGTGGCCCAAACTTTCTCTGAGAAGACTGGACAGATGTGAGATAAAGGGATTATGTTCCTTACTCCCTTTTATAGTTGGTGGGCATTTGCAGGTGATTTCTTCATGTGGACTTTGATGACAGCTCTCAGGTACTGAAGTAGGGAATAGTCATGTATATTGTCCTTTGAAGTAAAACCTTCACCTCCTGGGCACCACAGGTAATTAGCTACATTAGCACCATCAATGGTCAGTTTACATTGGTACATCAAAAGTTCATCTAGATGGTAATGTTCCCTTTCAACCCCTTCCAACATAACCATAGTCACAGACAGGGAAGCAGTTCATTTACCTTGCTAGCTTCTAAAAGGATATATGTAAATTTCATTAAGAAACCACTATTGATACACATGTGTATTAAAGCCCTAGCCTAATTGGAACACTACCATTATATTTTCCTATAATATGTCTTTAAAAGTTAGATTTGGGTCATGTATTTTACAAAGATGGCTTGGTCTTCTCAGGCCTAGCATGACAACTCATTCTTTCAAAATGTCCTTCAAAACTTCCTTAAAAAATTTGAATTTCCTTCCAAATTAATTCTGAAACCTTGCATGCTATTGAGATCAGACTGACCAGTCTGTTGTTGCCCAGATCCTTTTTTAAAACATAGAACACATCATTCATTCTTTAGTTATCCTGTACCACTCCTGATCTGATAGTTATTAAAAATACTTACTATTGGACTTGCAGGTCTATGTGCCAATTCTTGCAGTGTTCTGGGATGGAAATTATGCAGTTCTCCCAATACAAGCACATTACATTTCATTAACTTTGTTTCTACCTTCTGTTTCTCTACACTCATTCTCATTAGCCATCCTGTTTTTGGTCCCATGTTCTCCAACATCATCCTTACTGAAGACTGAGGCAAAGTATTTATTCAATTTTAGGGCTGTATTTAAATTATCCTTAATCTTTACAGCATCCCTGCTGCATAATAGACCCACTTCTTCTCTTCTTGTTCTCCTTTTATTTATGTAACCCTTCTGCCAGGGCATGCTGGCAGGACAACGGCTGGGTTCTATATCTAGGGGTTTCCAAATAATGTTACAGCACCAACCAGCTCGAGCCCCCACCCAGTCTACTGGGAAATCATGCACTATTCCCTGGGCACCCCAAAAGGGTAATGCTTCTCCACTCGCAAGCATGAGTCTGACTGTAGTATGCAGAACTTTTACTAGTAATAAAAACAGAATGTAAGAGGCCCAATAACAAAACTCAGCACTGATCTGGAGAACCAGTGCAAAACAGGTTTCCAACATGATCCCACACAGCATAACAGCACCTGTGAACTCAATAGCAAACCCAGCACTGATCGGGAGAATACGTGCTAAACAGACCCCCAACAAACCCTAGGGGATATAGGGAGTGTCTTTCACGCCAGTTGCCTGCCAATACCAACCACGGGTCACTTACTCCATCCACTTGCACCATCCCTTGGCTCCACCCACTATCTGCCAGCTCTCCCCACTAGTCACTCACGCCGCCCAGCTCACTGCTGGCCTGTCTCACCATCCACTAGCTCTGCCTGCTGGTCACTCCATCTGCTGCTCCTCTTCAGTGATTTCAGCTCTTAAACATTAAGTAGCTGCAAACAGCTGCTTCCATAACAAAGAAGAGGCCTCAAAGAAGCCCAGCCAGAGCTATCATTTGACAGCAGGGCCAGAGGGGTGAGGCTAAATGCCTCAAGCATTGCTCCAGAAGGAGCTACACAAAACCCCACCCCTGTCTTAAACTTTTCCAGGCTGAAATAGGCAGTGGCCTCTCTTACAAGTCTCTTTTTAGCTAAGGGTAGCTTTTACCCTTTAACTAACCCAAACTTTTGGAACAACCAGAGAGTAACATATCACCAAAGACAGTATTTCATATTTCCCTTCAGTAGAAATACAGATTTTGACAGATTTGTGATCAGATCACCCCCAAATATGATTACCCACTATGCCCTGCACCCACTATCCACTATGTGTTCATGCTAATACAGGACCCATGCAGATTAGTTGCCTCCCCCCAGAAGCTGTTAGGCACAGCTTCTAGGCCTGCCTTATAGTTATATGGCAAAGGAACCCTCTACTATTTGTTCTGATTTCCTTTGCAACATCTAACTCAGCTTGACTTTGACAATTCATGCTTTTCTCCCTATACATTTTGACCACCAAGATGTGTCTTTCCTTGCTGATCAATCCCCTCTTCCATCCTTTGTGGGCTCTCTGTTTACTTCAGTTGTCCTTCTTGAGGTGACTATTCATTCAATTAGATTTAGAGTCTATCCCTAAAGGCTTTTCTCCTCTACTTGGGATACAAATTCCATAGTTTTGTATCTTTTACTTAAAATATTCCAACTCTCTTCCATGCTTAAATTCCTGAGTTCTTTAGGCATGTTGTATGTACTAACTAGTTCCCTTGGTTTGTCAAGTCTGCACCTTTTAAAACTGAAAACCTTGGCATCATGGACTGCCTGGCTCCTTTAAGGCAACCCAGGGCTTGGTTTCATGACTGTGACAGACTTCTTTGAGGAGAATGAGCTATGCCCAGCACACCTGTAGTAATTTACTGCCTAGGTGACTGGTTGGCAGCTAATTGACTAACTCCTAGGACCTGATGAAAGGTTACCAGAGTTCAGAGGGAGGGTGCTTCTAGAGAGAGGACCTCCCAGGGATTGGAGCAGGAGAACTTGGAGAGAAAGGAATTAAGGGAAGAACATTTTAGAAAGCTGTAGGAGGCCCAGCCTGTGCAAAACTGTGGGCTGATGTTGCAAAAAGCTGCAGTCAGCAGGAAGGTCCTGCAGAGTGCCAGGAATGGATCCCAGGAAGGAATTGGGATTGAGAGTGTCTTGCAGGGAAAGGGCCTGACATGGGACTGACAGACACAGGTAGGATGAATGAACTCAGACAGAGTCCCCCTAGGTGAAAGTTTTCTTTGTGTTTCTCTTGATCTTTCTGTTCCCAGATCAGACTTAAAATATGGGTCCCAGTAGATACACAAAAGCCTTAGTGAACTTACTGATGAGCCAGTTGGGGAAAGGAAGGCAAGGCACTTCCAAAGCACTGCAGCTGGCTGTCCAGGGCCTGGGTGGGATTGCATGCCCTTTAATCTTACTTACTGACTTCTTTCTTACTACAGTTCCATTTAATTTTAAATGAATCAGGTTATGATTTGCTTCAAGGTTATTTCCTACAACCAGCTCTTCCACGAGATCCTCATTACTTACCAAAACCAAGTCTAATACAGCATCAGCTGTAGTTGGTTCTGGGACTATTTGATGAAGAAAGCTGTCAGTTATGCTACCCAGGAATTACTGGGCCTACCATTATTAATAACACTTGTTCTCTAGTGTCCATAAGGGGAGGTAAAGTCTCCCAAAATAAGACAATTCTTTGTCATTTTTATTTCTGTGATAATAAAGAGATCACCCTTCATTTCTGAACCCAACCTGGGGTCTAAAGCAAGCCCCTCACAGAACTCCTTTTACAATCCTTCTTTGAAGTAATTTTTGGCTCAAACCAATTCTGCTTTATCCTTGCCATCACTTATTATTTCTTTATGGTCTCCCATATGTAATGAGATGTATATCCACACACCCTTGGGCTATTATCTATATGATTTTTCTGTTCACTTATGTATTGTGATTGTATGGTTTTAGGCCAGTTAGACCATACAAGGTTCCTTTTATGAATGTTCATAACATACTCTATATGATTACTATGGTGTCATGTTTCCTGCAGCATCATGGATGTGCACAGATGTGTAGCATGGCGTGCATGGCTTGGAGGGGAAGGGAGACAGACAGAACTCTCTTACAGAAGCATGAAAACAGCCAAAGCTGTGAGCAAGTACCTGGAGAAGGTAACAAAGACTATGCGGATTGACATCCCTGATTCAGATGGTACAAAGAGATTACCTCTGCCCAGAAAGGCAGTGGTTGAGGGGGGTCTGGAAACAAAGAGTTACTTTGAATGGCTTGAGACTTTCTGCCTGGGAAACTCCATCTTAAAACATCTAAAGGAAGAATTGGCCCTGCCTTGGAAGAAGCAGAGATGGCTGCAAACCATCATAGTCAGACTTGAGGGGCAAAATGAGCATATTTCTAGTAGTGTTATAGAAGGGGTCAGCAACCTTTGCTGGTCCCCATGCCAGCCCTGCCAACTGCACCTTCAGTGGATGCTAGAGGTGGGACAAAAAGGGGCAAGGGCCAGGCCTCAGGTTTGGGGTCAGGGTCAGCTCGTGCCCCCACCAGTGGTTGGCCTCTGGGTCCTGGCCATGGCTGGCTCTGGGGTTGGAGCTGGAAAGGGGATGACCAACTTGCCCCGCTCTCCTCAGCAGGGGCCAGGAGAGCTGTGCACCATGGCTCCTTTGTTGCTGCTGGCCCCAGCATGGAAACACAGCCAGCGGGGGTCTGGAACCCTGGTGCATGGCTCTTGCCACCCAGCCATGCAGAGCTGGGAGGAGTGGGGCCAGAGGGGGAGTCTGGGTGGCATCACATGCCACCCAGGCTCGGCCCCCGTGCCATTTTTGGCATGGGTGCCGGGGGTTGTGACTCCTGTGTTAGAGGATAGCAGGGGCGTTCTATCTTTTAACGTCTTGTGACAA
Organism: Podocnemis expansa; assembly: GCA_007922195.1. Taxonomy (NCBI): domain Eukaryota; kingdom Metazoa; phylum Chordata; order Testudines; family Podocnemididae; genus Podocnemis; species Podocnemis expansa. The sequence continues at coordinate 24,979,116 of ML682016.1, forward strand.
CCAATGATCATGTATTGATATGCTATACACTTATGTAAAATAATATCCTAATCAATAAACTAGTATTTGTTTTATCTAAAGCTGGGTGGACTTTAGAGGGTTTGAGTGAGAGAAGGTGGGCCAATCTATTTCAGTGTTAAATGGATGAACGCAAGGCTATGGTGATTGGGAGCGGGTCCCAAGCCCTAGAAGACAGAAGGTCCCACTGTGGTATCTGGGGCTAGGGGTGCTCACTTGGCAACTATCCCTTGAGTAGCCAGAGGCATACAACCACTGTCTGGGACCAACTACATGTAGGGGGCTGGTGTGGACTGACTCAGGAGGGAGTGGTCACCTGGCAAGTTGGGGTCCAGGAGTGGAGACGGGGGTGGGGGAGGTCATCACAGTGGCACACCAGACGAGATCCAGGGAGCAGCCTGTCATATCACATTGATGATGTATCATGTTACTACACCTCCCTCTGTCTCTTCTGACCAGCAAGCACCATTCAATATCTATATTCCAGTCATGAATGCTATTCCATGACATGTCTGTAATCCTTCTAATAATAGGTTTCACATCTGGTAGCTGTAGCTTTAGTTCTTCCATTTTGTTGCTCAGAGTCCTTGTATTAATGTACCAAGATCTCAGCTGTTCCTCTCTGGCTTCACCTAGTTCCCTAGATGGATTAGGTATAGCTCTTTTGTTGTCCACACTACTGCCTTTCAGTGGTTTTATTCAATAGCCTTTGTTTACCTGATTTTCCTTTTCCTGAGTATTAAAATCAGGCATGGAGACTATATGAGGCTCTCCCAACTTTCTCCCCACACTTCATAGTTTAAAGTTGTCCCTATCAGTCATGTCAATCTTGACCCCAGATGATCAGTACCCCAGAAGTCTTTTCAGCTTATTGGTTCATGAAATCCTTTGAGATTTCAACCTTTCATCCCAGTTTCAGATGGGGAAAAGCATCTGATGAAATGGCATTTTCTCCTACAAGAGCTCATGCAATAAATACATTTCTTAGTCTTTAAAAGTGTCACCAGACTCCTTGTTTGTTTTGCTCAACTAGACTAACACAGCTACTCCTCAGACTCTCATTGGCCAGGAAAATAATTTTCTGCCATCTCTAATTAATAATCTCTATCAACAATTAGCTCAAGACTGGCCTGAAGGTCTTTGGCCATGAGAAAGAGCAAGAGTTCAGCTTGCAAATGATCAGATGGAACTCTTCCAACATCCCATGAACTTGGTCAATAAAACTGAGTGGAACTTGGCCAGAGAAACTGATGCCTCTGTTTTGTTCTTGAAGTGTGCAGCAGCGTGCACGCACGCACGCACGCACACACACACACACACACACACTCTGCTCCAGAGGAAGGATCTCTTGCTTTGTATAGGATGACTTTTAGACAGTTTAGTAAAGAAATGATTTCCTGAGAACCACAAATCTTGGAAGTTGCAGAGAAGCACCCAAAGACAGCTTTAGGGCTCCTGAAATAAGGGGCAATGTGGTGCACAGAGCTGGAAGAGTGCTCGCATGCTCTGGATTTGAGTTTATCAACTAAAAGGCAGTGATAACTTTTATTCCCTTCACACTTAAGATAGGTGCTGTCTCTTGAGCAGTGTTTAACCACATTGGGACAACGTTCATTATGATGGGAAAGATAGCTCCCAAGAGTTCTTTCTCCATAGAGGAAACATATTTATCTGGGGAACCTCAAAACCCTAAGTCTGCTACACAGGGTACTTACTGAGCACCCCCAAGGATAGGACTGCAAGAGTCAAACATAGAATCATTAGGGTTGCTCCCTAATACTTTATCTAGCATATCTAAAGTTCTTGTACCAATTTCCATAACCAGCAAAACTAAAGACTTGTCTTTCTTTCATTGTTAGCTTGAGCTCTAACTCAAGTTTTGCCCCTATCTTAGCTGTAAGCCCTTTGGGGCAGGGACTATCCTTCTGCCCTGGGGCTGTACAGCATCTAGCACAATGTGGGCCTGGTCTATGATGGGGGGGCTCATAGGTGCTATCACAATACAGACAATAAAGAATAATAACACAACTGCCATCCACACATGCACATTTCTAGAGCAAGGTAAGTGGTGCACTGAACTCTAGGTAGCTGGTCAATCAGGGTTGGGGAGCTGAAGCTTAAGTACAGCTGATCCTGGAGCTAGGAATGCTGTGGTGATGCAGCATTTTGCGTTATAGCAAGTCATCAGCTGCTAATTCCATCTCTCTGTGTAGCTCAGGTGTGGCCACCTTCACTCCATCTTGAGTGCAGTGATACCTGTTACTACCCCAAACTACCTGTTGCACTGAGAACAAGCCCTGTCTGAATGATGGAAGCAGAAGACTACAATGACCTTGCTGCACTGGAACCGTGGATTCAAAAGCCAGGAGGGTGGCTTGATGGAAGAATGAAGGGCCAGCGTAAGAACCATGTAGTTTACTCGGTGTAGCAGATTGTTCAAATGACATCCAAACACCAAAGCTCCAATCCGCTCTACATGGATGTTAAAAATCCCACTGCACCTTTTGTAAGAGCAAAAGTTTGGCCAACATGTCTGGGACCAGGCTGACAAACAAGAACCCATGGTATCCCTATGGGGGGGAAAGTATTAGGAAACCTAGCAAATGTACTGTATATCATTGGCAGTTCCCTTTAGCCTCACCCTGACTCTGTGGCACTGGGATAACTCTCTTAGGCTATGTTTACACTAGCAAATTAGTCTGGACTAATTTGCTCCTTGTCTACACTAGACTTTGCCTACTTCAAACTAAAAAAATTTTTAGTTCAAACTAAGCAAAGCTTAGTTTGAACTAGTTAGTTTGAATGGTTAGTTCAAACTTAGATCAAACTTTAGTTTGAACTAGCATGATTTAGCTGTCCTAGTTCAAATGAAATAAATTCAAACTAAGTGGTTAGTTTGAACTGAAAAAACTGTGGTTAGGTCAAACTAAAAAAAGTTCCGGTTAGTTCAAACTAACCCCAAACTACTTAGTTTGGACTGAGATCTCAAATATGTGGCCCGTGGGCCTCATCTGGCCCCTAAAGCTATTTCCTGCGGCCCGCGATGACACGATCTTTACTGATATTTGCAATAGCATTGTATGAAAAGGTTTAAGTGGTGCAGCCCTCAGGCTAACATACTAGCCCTCATGCAGTCCTCTAGTAGGCCTCATGTGGCCCTTGTGTCGATTTGAGTTTGAGACCCCTAGTTTGGACTAAGCAAGTCTGAACTAAGCAGTTAGATGTAGACGTAGCCTTAGGGGCCTCATCCCACTTCCACTAAAGTGAATAGGAAAACTTCCATTGATTCCAATAAAAACAATGACCATGTCTACACTGTGATTTTAAGTGACTTAAGGGCCCTTAAGTTGCCTTAAATAAAGCCCAGACCACACTGCAAGCAAGCAGAGTCAACGTTCCCAGTCACTAAAATCAACTTTATAACTTCCACTTATAAAGTCAACTTTACCATTAAGTCAACTTTATTAAGTCAACTTAAGGCAATGTGGCTGGGAAGTTGCCTTAAGTCAACTTAATTGGCCTCCTAAGTAAAGAAAACATGGGGCTGGAGAGAAGGCACAACACAGCTGGGAGCATTCCCAGCTGTGCACACCACATCCAAACTCCCCATGTTCCCCAACCTGACCCAGCATTTTTCTGCTTTCTCAGTCTGACCCAGCATCTCTCCCTGCTGCTCAGCCTGACCTGGCATCTCCCCCCATTCTCAACCTAACCCAGCATCTCCCCCGCTTCTCAGCCCAACACCACAGGTCTCCCCTGTCTCCTTTCCCCGACCTGATCCGGCATCTTTCCCCTTCTCAACCCAACCCCTCATCTCTCCTCTTCTCCAGCCCAATCCAATGTCTCTCCCTTTCTCCAGCTGGATGCTGAGTGTCTGTCTCTCCTTTTGCCCTTCTCCAGCGTGTCTCTCCCTCCTTTTGCCCTTCTCCAGCGTGCCTCTCTCCCCTTCTCCAGCCTGACCCCCTGTGCATCTCCCCTTGCCTTCTGCGGCCAGACTGCGTGTCTCTCCTCCTCAGCCTGACTCTGTGTGTCTCCCCTTCTCTGCTTAACCCTATGTGTCTCCCCATCTCTGTCTGACCCTGCCTGTCTCTCCCCTTGCCCTTCTCCAGGGCGACCCTGTCTCTCTCTCTCCCCTTCTCCATCCTGACCCCGTGTCTCTCCCCTTGCCTTCTGAAGCCCAACCCTGTGTGCCTCCCCTTCTCTGTCTGACCTTGCCTGTCTCTCCGCTTGCCCTTCTCCAGCGTGACCCTGCCTGTCTCTCCCTTGCCCTTCTCAGCCCAACCCTGTGTCTCCCCTTCTCAGCCCGACCCCCCTGATATTGTTGTAAAACAAACAAGGAGTCCTGAGACACTGTTTAAGATTAACAAATTTATTTATTGCATGAGCTTTCATGGGAGAAAATCCCAGTTTGTCAGATGGTTTAAAGATGGGGGAATTTACAGAATGGTAGGAAATAAATGCAGGGGAGTGTAAAGACAGGGGATCAGGTCACACTGTAACAGCAAATCAAAGCAGTTGTTAAGATTCAAACACTGGGAGACAGCACATAGAAGGAAAGAAAGAAAGAAAACTGCTAGTTCTTTCAGATTTGATTATGTGAAAGCAGGATTAAATCACGACTATGGATTTCTTTCCCATTACAAGAGGTGATTTGACATCACCTTCCTCTATGTGCTGTTTCCCAGTGTTTGCATCTTGACAACTGCTGCACCCCGCCCCTGTGCTGGCAGTTGCCCTGTGGCACTGGGTCCAGGGCAGAAGGAGTCTGGGCAATGCAGGGTGGCTGTGGAGCGCTGTGCTGGCACATTGCTGGGCTAAGTCAGGCTCCCTGACCTCCTTGGACTCCCTGTTGCCACACACAGTATGGAGGGTGGTGTGGTCACTCACTTCCTATAGTAAGGGGGTGGACGGGAGAGAGGGGCACTTCTGCTGCAGTGCACTGTGGGTCAGCTACCCACAATGCACCACTCCTAAGGCAACTTAGCAGCTACCAGTGTGGACATGGGCAGTCTCCTGGCATTCTGAGTGTGGACGCTCTAAGCAGGGCCATAACTATGGCCGGGCAAAAGGGGCAAGGCCCCAGCTGCCAGTTGGAAAGGGCACCAGACCCTTTCCTGATCCCAAAGAGGAATGTGCCTTTAATGCACATTTAAGCCAGGGAATGTGCTCTCCACCCAGCTTCAACCATGGCAGGGTAGGGAACCCCTGTTCGGCGATATGGCCACAGTAGGGGAAAGGGCTCCCTGCCCAGCTCTTCGGCCACGACAGGGTAGGGAACCTCCTGCCTGGCTCTGGCCGCTGGGAAAGGGGGATGGATGGGTCCCGGATCAGGGCCCAAGTGTAGGGGGGTGCCTTTGGGGCTGCTTGCTCCAGGTGCCGATATCACTAGTTACGGCCTTGGCTCTAAGCCACCTTAATAAGGTCTACTTTAAGCCAGCTTAAAGTAGACTTTATTAGGCTGGCTTAATAAAGCCCTGTAGTGTAGACATAGCCTATGAGAATCCTGTGGCATGTTAAAGACTAAGTAGTTTGTTCAGGCATAAACTTTTGTGGGCTGCAATCCACTTTGTCAGATGCTTTGGGTGGGTTGCAGCCCACAGAAGCTTTATGTGCAAATAAATTTGTTAGTCCTTAAGGTACCACAGGGGTCTCATTGTTTTTGCTGTATACAGACTAACACATCTACTCTCAGAAAATGATTCCAATGGAAGGAAGGTTGGGTCCTTTATTTATTTGTGCATCTAGTTATCCGCTGTCTGAAGTTGGAGGGGAAAGTTGAAACTTTTTTCTGCAACTCCTGGAATAACAGAGCAAGTATGTAAACCAATAAAACCACTAACTTGGTTTCAATGGGGGTGAGGATTACAGAGTGTCTTCTATTGACAAAATCCAAGACAGGCATGTTGAGATTTCCTCTTTCAATGCATGGGCCCTTTCCCTCCTAGAGAGGGAGAGCAGCTGGATTCATAAATGAAGGAGTACTTTAATTTTGTGATAACATGGCTCCTGAGCTTGACCACAGCACGCTCTGAGTCATAGCATAAGAAATGCATCACTCTGCTGGTGAGAGATTCCATCCTACCTTGGAGCAAAGCTGTCAGGCCAGGTTCCCATCATATCATCCTGCTGTTGAGTAACTTGGGCTCTGGGCCAGCTCCGTCAGCCACTTAACCTGAAACTTGCTTGGGTTGCCGCCCAAGCAGTGTCTTAGGTCCACTTCCTGTTTGTTTATTCTTCTCTCACTCTCAAGCTCTCCATTCTCATGTTGCCAGTGGGCACCACCAGATGCTTCACAGAAAGATAAAAGAAACTCCAAAGTGGGTAATTGTTGATTAATCTGCCTGTAGGACAAGTTTCTCCCTGAACACGCAGTAATTGCTGGCTGATACCCTGAAGCAGCAGGATTTATTTCCCCCACTCCCAGAATTTTTTAAATAACGTGTCTACAGGGATACCGCATGTTCATTATCCAATTATTTAGTAATTTCATAAATCCCCTTCAGCATTTGGCTTCACTGATATTTTGTGGGCATGAGTTCAATAGGCTCTCCAAAGTATTTCCTTTAATCTCTGTGATGGGGTGGTCCATACACTGCTAAGTACTGCTTGTCCTGGTCATCCTGGAGATTAGTTTACAAGGTCCGGGAGATACTTCAGATACAGCAGCAGCAATAACTTCATCAACCCCAGCTTCAAGACTCGCAACAAGCCCAGCAGCAACAATGGTGCCCAAAGGTCTGAGTCACAAAGGATGCCCATACTCAGATGCCAGTTGCTCCAGTGGTGGTTAGAAAATGCTGTCGGGGTTCAAGGAGAGTGATGCTCCAAGATAAGGTGTTTAAAGTGTAGGAAACTGGGGCATGTAAAGACACAATACTAGGCTTTGAAGCTGAAGGGCAGGTTGCAGAAGCTAAAACAAATCCTATTTAGAAGGAGACAGGAAGGAAGACAAAGATGCCAGGGTGAGGAAGCTTAGCATCCCTAGGCTCCTAAACTCCCAGGAATAAGTGGGGCCACAATATCACAAAAATTGTTGTGTAGGTGTAGCTAGAACTGCAGCAGCAGCTGGCCATGCTAGAGAGAGAGCAGCATCTGTTCCAGATCCTGCAGGTGGGAGATAGCATAGGTCAGTGGTTCCCAACCTGTGGCACATGGACCACGGGTGGTCCACAAGGGTACTGCAGGTGGTCCGTGGGTTTTGGGGGGAGGGGATAATTACTGCAGGTAAATGTACTGTGATGAGTGCAATATGTTTGTGAGTGAGCATAATACATTATTAGAAATAGCTGTGTTTTTAATACCCCTCAATTTACAAGTTTGATTCCTGTCAGCCATAGGCTATATTAAAAACATTTAAAGTGATTTGTTTACATGGTGGTCCACAAAAGCTTTTGATAACAATGTAGTGGTCCACATAAAGGGAAAGGCTGGGAACCTCTGGTATAGGTTCAGGGCTGTAACTACAGTGGGGCCAATGGGGCTTTGCCCCGGGTGCACAAGAGCAGCTCAATAGAGCCACTCATTTAAAAGGCACGTTTCGTGATGCCGGCCCCAAACTCTGCTTATGGCAAGGGGCACATTCTGATCAGAATGCACCCTGGGTGGCAGATCACCACATTACGGTTTTGCATAGGTTATATGTACTGGGGATAGCAGAGGGGTCCTAGGAGGTGTCACTGATGCTGACAGGTGGGATGTTTAAGAAAGACTTGCTCCTGGGTGAACCAGGGGGAATGGACAGAGTGGCTGGGGCAAAGGGACAGGAGAGCCACAGAAATCCTGACATGACATGAGATGATTTAGCAATGTTCAGTTGCTTTTACTGTGGACAGATCAGCCACATTTACCTTTTGATGAGGTTGGCTCAGGTGTTATGTCCCTAAGGAGCCAAGAGTTAGAAGCGGAAAGTTCTACAGACAGACGGCTGGGATACAGAGCCCTGATAAATGAGGGGCAAGGAGTGTTAAGTTCACAAAAGAGAGGGGAGAAGACCTTGACCAATAAAGGGCAGCAGCAAGGAGAGCTCTCTGGGCAGAGAGGCCTGGGAGAGAAGCCCTTAATTATGAGAAACAAAGATAGGGTAAGAAAGGTCATTAGCAGCAGTAGAAGCCCTCAAACCTGTCTAAATGCGGAGGCGTATCGGAGCCTAATTCACCTTAGGCTCAGAGGGTCCTGCTGGAGGCCTTGTGGTCCTACCACACCCAGCCCCAGGAAAAGAACAGTAGAGGTGAGCCCTCCAACTTGCCCAGAGTGGCTTTGAGGAAGCAGCCAATAAGAAAAGAGGCTGTAGGGAGCAGCCAGTTAAGAGTCCAACAGGCTCATATAAAAGAGAGATTCTGGACAGCATGGGTCCAGTTGCTGGCTGGAACCAGGAGGGTGAGACTGGTGCTCTTGGCTAGCTGCTGGGACTGAAGGAAGTCTTCAGCCCAAGGTGAGGGTGTGGCTGAATATGCTGGGACTATGGGGAAGTAGCCCAGGTAACAAGACCACCAACAGGCTAGTTAAAGGGATTCAGCAGGTGGCTGTTATTTTCAGGGTGCCTGCATTGGGACCGGCTCTCCCATCAACCACAGGCAAAGAGGCTGAGTGCCCTGAGAAGTGAGTTTATATAGACAAAAGAAGGGGCTGAAGAACCCAAAGGGATCAGTATTCATTGAATTTTAATATCGTGGAAACAGGATGAAGTGAATTGAAAGAGCAATTCAGTTGGAAAGCTGGGGTTGGTTGAGGCTCACTAGGGTGAAGAGTCTCCAGGGAGGAAACCTTGGCAGCACCACTCTGTTCTGGAGTGGGGACTGTTTGAGAACTAGCCCAGGGAGGACTGCAGAAGATCAGTGCAGGTACTGGATAGGTCCTGTTGGATTGATTACCCAGAAAGTGTCTTTTTTTTTTTTTTTCTCATGGCTTGTTTGTGAGTTGGATGGAGGACTGACTCGCTGAAAACACACCTGAGAAAGCACTGCAACAGCAAAGAGAAAGCAGATACATGAGTCCCTAAAGGGGGGTGGGGGGGCTCTCATGTGAGGTGCATGGCTCCCACCACAGGCCCCTTGTTCCCACAACTATAACACCTTTGGGGTTAGGCTTCTAGCTCCTAACTCTGGAGAACTGTTCCCATTACTGGCCCTTCTGCCTTCACCTTCTTCCCAGCTTTAGGACTCTTTAGAAACACTGCTGCCCTCACCAAAGAGTCTTGCAAGTATAACTGGGCTTCCCCCATGATCTTTGCTAGTTTTTGAGAATCTGTCCCCATATGGCATGGGCCTGCATCTATTGCTTCCCACCTCTCCACTCTGAAAGCAACAGTTGCAGTATCTACCCTGGTAGGGGATAATTTTTCACATCCACAAAAGCCTGGAGTGCTGGCATTTCCATCTTCACTCCTTTCTTGGGTCTTCATCCAGTGTAGTTTCTCTCTGCCTTTTGTAGTGGAGTGACCATCATATAGTCCCCTCATCGTATACCACTTCATTCAACATACAGTCATCTGCGCACTCCTTGTCCTTCAGGAGCAACTGAGTGCTCACATTCTCCACCAAATGTGGTGAGGTGGCTGACTCACTGGGAGGTATACTACCTCTTCCTGGTTGCCCTGGGGATTAACTTGCAGGGTCAACATCCCTTCCTTGGGTTGCTTGCCATCATTCTGTCTCTTTCTGGTCTTTGGCCACACTCTTTGCTCCAAGAAGTATAACATACTCTTCATGGCTTGGTTCTTCTGCCATGTCCCTCAGTTTCCCTCTACTTAAAAGTATCAAAGTCTTTCCCACCAGCAGTCTTCCCATTCACTGTCCTTCTGTGTTATGCCTTTGCTGGCTGGTAGCAGTATCCAGGCCTGACTTGTGCCCTCTGCTTGGGGTTCCAATCCAGAGATCTCAACTTAGCAGTTCTGGGTTTCCCTATCACTGCTCCTTTCCTGGACTGCTTCCTACCATTCCTGCTTCCCTTCATTGCTCTGAGTGCACTGGCTCTAAACCCTCCTCTCTCTTTCCAGGGAGTGACTGCCTTTTTCCAGCAGTAGCCCATCTCTGTTGCCAGCTTCCTGACTTTATATGACTGCCTGTTCCTGCCCAGCTGAACCTGGTTACATCAACCCCCTGTTCTCTGGCTCTCCCTCCAGGTGCAGCCTCTGGAGTCAAGAGGCCCACCTGGCTATCTTAACCCCAGTTCTGTGTGGGGTGGACACCCTACCACAATCTCGTTTAATTTGGTCACTTTTCAATTTCATTGTAGGCCCTCTTGTTCTTGTGCTGTAGAAACAGAAGTAAACAGATAAGCAGAAGTACCTGATCTGTGTTTGCTAAAATCCATTAATGTGCATACCTTACTTTTCCTCTGTTGAAGGCAAGGAGTCGGTCTTTTACATATCTTTTTTATGTGAGCTTTTTCAAGTCTTTGTCTAAGGGTTCTTGTTACCACTCTCCCAACCCTCATTATTTCTGCTATATCTCTTTTGAGCTGAATTGACTAGAACTGACTAATACCTAGTTCTTTAGCACTGCAAAAGAAATCAGCATCGTTATGCACGGTGAGGTAAAGAATGCAGTATTCCAGAGGGGTGCCTACCACTGATTTACATATGGCACAATATTTTCCATCTCATTCTTCATGCAACACAACATCTTTTTTGTTTGTTTTTTCCTATTGCTGCTACACATTGAGTAGTGGTTTTAGCTGAATTGTCCATGATAACACTAAGCTTTTTTTAAAGATGCTGCAATTAATTTAGAACCCAATAAGCTGGATGAATAGTTCAAATGATTCCTTTTAATATGCACTGCCCTTTCATTATCAATAATGACTTTCATCTGTTCTTGAGTTGTTCATTCGTATAGCTTTGCTGGGTCCTTCTGAAATTTCTCAGAGCCATGTCTAGATTTTTCTGTCTTAGATTCTGTAAGCCAAAGATTTTGCCATTGCATTGCTCATCCTCTTCTAGATCATTAATAAATACATTAAACAGCACCAATCCTAGGACAGAGCCTTGTGAAATCTCACTTCTTCCATGCTGAAAATCAGCAATTTATTCTGAATCCTGTTTTATCACATACCAGTTTCTTAGCCATGAAGCACTTCATCTCTCCACTCATCATGAGTTAGGGAATGCCTGCATGACCCTGCTGGTCAGAGTAGGGTGGTGTGAACAGCAGTGTGTATCCAAAAAGCCTCAAGTTTGCCCTAGAGCAGGGATTTTTTTTTTTGAAGTAACACCTGCAGTACTCATGTGGGGGGATTAGAGTAGCATTTTGGTGCATATTGCTATTCACACCATTGTGCTTTGAACTTCAGGACAATGCAGACATGCCGTCAGTTGCCTTAATAGTCTCAGAGTACATTGTCAAAGGTTTTGGAAAGCCTAGTTTAATTATGCCAAACTCCAAAAGGGGCAACTGTCTTAGTCCAGTTCAGCAAAACAAGCAAGGAGTCCTGTGGCACTTAAAGACTAACAAATTTATATATTGCATGAGCTTTCATGGGAAAAAATCCCACTTTGTCAGGTGCTTTGAAGATGGAAGAACATACAGAATGGGAGGAAAATAAATGAAGAGAAGTGTAAGTCATGGGATCAGGTCACTCTGTAACAGCAAATCAAAGCAGTTAAGTTTCAAGCACTGGGAAACAGCACATAGAGGAAGGTGAAGTCAAATCACCTGTTGTAATTAGAAAAGAATTCCTAGTCATGATTTAATCCCGCTTTCACACAATTGGATCTGTGTATCAGTTCCAGTTCTGCTGTTTCTCTTTCAGGTCTTAATGTCCCATTGACTTGCTTGAACACAGCTGTTAACGAATCAGATTGACTAGAAAGATGGAAGTGCTCAGCAACTGGTTTTTGAATGTTGTGATTTCTGGTGTCAGTTTTGTGCCCGTTTGTTCTTTTGCGCAGAGATCATCCTGTTTGTCCAATGTACAGGATGATCTCTGCGCAAAAGAACAAACGGGCACAAAACTGACACCAGAAATCACAACATTCAAAAACCAGTTAGTTGCTGAGCACTTCCATCTTTCTAGTCAATCTGATTCGTTAACAGCTGTGCTCAAGCAAGTCAATGGGACATTAAGACCTGAAAGCGTTCCAGTTCTGCTGTTTCTGATACACAGATCCAATTGTGTGAAAGCGGGATTAAATCATGACTAGGAATTCTTTTCCAATTACAACAGGTGATTTGACTTCACCTTCCTCTGTGCTGTTTCCCAGTGCTTGAAACTTAACTGCTTTGATTTGCTGTTACAGAGTGACCTGATCCCATGACTTACACTTCTCTTCATTTATTTTCCTCCCATTCTGTATGTTCTTCCATCTTCAAAGCATCTGACAAAGTGGGATTTTTTCTCATGAAAGCTCATGCAATAAATACATCTGTTAGTCTAAGTGCCACAGGACTCTCTGCTTGTTTAGCTTAATTATGTCAGCTATTTCTTTATGTGCTATTTTGTTGGCATGCTTAGAGGAGTATAACAGATTGGTGAGGAGTGCTTTTTTCTTGTGGAAATCATTCCGATTAGCCCATTTGCTGATTATCTAGGTTGTTTACAATTCTGTTTTTTAACTATTGTTTCACCAACATAAGCATTACTGAAGTAGGACTTACTGATCTATAATTCCGAGGACTATGCCCAGTGCCTTCTTTAAAAGAGTTACAACAGTTGTCATTGTCTGGTTACAGAGGCTAAATTAAATGAGCCATGACACAGTTCTGTCAATAGCTCGACCACTTCGTAGTTCCTTCATAACTTGTATGACTACCAAACAGTCCTTTGTGTCCTGTTGTTCTCTAGCACCTGTTCCTTCACTCCCTCAGCCTCAAAGGCTATGTCTACACTGATGGTGGCACATAGAGCACAGACACTAAGCTACATGCCACAGTAAAAGGCTCCAGCAGCAGGAAGGCAGAAGGAAACTACTCTGCATTGCAACAGTAGCTCTATATCCTGAAGACGTGGCAAGCACTGGCTGTGCATGTAGAGAGCCATGCAGAACATAGCCTCCAGGGCTCAGGCATGTAGGTATTCTACTGTACTCATCTCTAAACCATGCCTCCCTGCCTACTACTCTACCCTGCTATTTATAGCCATTCTAACTGGGCAGGCAGTGTCTTTACTCTGCATGCTGCCATAAGTGTAAACATACCTTAAGAGTGCCTCATCTTTATTACCTGACAAGAGTAGGTCCACAGTAGGTATCTCCCAAACACCCTCTGTGGTGAAGGCTGATGGAAAGAAATTATGTTCATGGAATACCTTCTGGAAGGGTGAAGTATAACAAGCTTTTATTCTTAAAATCCAGAACCGTAACACAACTGAACAAAAATGAAAACAGAAGCACATTGCCCCCACTCTTGCTGTAGGCTGGCTCTTTGCAGACCAACTGCTGAGACTCAGATTGCACATTCCCTGCACAGCCCCCACATCTGCAAGAAGGACCAGGAAGCCCTTGAAGATATAAAGTGATCACTCTACAGCTTTCAGTACATCACAGAAATCATTTACCTTGGTTTTCTTAACATCACTTAACTGCTTCCTTTACAAATCTTCTTACAGGCTTCCTGCTTCTGACATTTAACCCTCTGAACTTCCATTATTTTCTGCCATCACTTTTGGTTCAGTCTACTGGCTTCACCTAGAGCTGACTTGGTTTTCTGAAGGACATTTTATTTGGCTCAAATAATCACTTGAACCTTTCCAATAAGCCGGGCTTGTTTAGTTCTTGCCTTCTGGATTCCTGTTTTATTTTGCAGTATGACCAATATGTGACACTGAGTAATGGTACAGTCCATGTTAGTCACTTCCAGGCCAGGTCTGAAGTCTTTCTTGCTTATTTCCTCATTGTTTGACTTAAGAGCATTTCTGACTGGTGCTTTTTAAAATCTCCATTCTATAGTTTTAGTGGCCATGTACCAGGCTGCAGAACTTCAGTATATTGAAGTTGCTGTTATGGCATGCTCAGTAGCTCTTCTTTCTGTTTGAATCAACTTCCATCAGTTACATGGGATTAAGTCCAGAATAACCTGTCATCTTGCGTGGATAAGAACTAGCTGTTCCAAAAAAGCAATTATTTAAGTGCTGAGAAATTGCCTCTCTATGCCTTGCCCTGATGTAATATTTATCCTGTACATATTCACACTGCTATGGTCATTTATTATTACCAGGTTACTAGAACGAGTTGTTTCTTCAACCTCTCTCAATGGGCAGCCTGTGTCTTCTTCCTAATCAGCAGGCATGCAGCATAACTGTACCACAACATTTTGCATTCTTTATATGATCTTGTTATCACTTTTTCTTACAAAAGCTTAGTCATTTGACTGTTAATGCTAATTTCTTTATGAATAAATCAGCTGTTACTTTAGTCTCATATATTTGATGCAGAGAATAACTGTACTGCATGAGGCCAACACCAGATGGAGATAGAGGCCAGAACATTCTCTGTGCTTATGGTTTGGTGCATGAACTGGAATGCTGCTTCTTAGTCAGGAGTGTTTTTAAGAGTGGGTCATATAGATTAGTTACACTCCCATACTCACCCTTGCTTTTTTTTGCTTGGGATCTTTGATCCTCTGTGGACCCAAATCTATTTTGCTCTCTAACCGCATATGCAGCAATCCTCAACAGCGGTTTTGGGAGGAGAGACTCAAGCAAAGGCACAGCTTGTTAAATATGCTACAAAGGGACAAAGATTTTACTTAATCATTTTAATTAATGCTGCTTTGCAGGTTTCCTTCTGACCCCCTCCAAATTGTTCAGCAGGTGACTTATTCTGTCAGTTCAGATCACCCTCCATCCCCACCTCCATTGTAAATGTCAGAAGCAAATTCAGCCTGAAACTAGTGTTCCAAGAGCACTAGACCCCACATCAGACTGAAAGACACCCTATCACAAGGTGTATCAACCCTTCACTGGACACAAGAAGTCATGCCCCTTTGCCCCTGCTGGGTGGTGAAGGGAGCATTCAAAAGGGAGCAGCTCACATTGGTCTGGTCTGACAGAAAAAGAGAGTAGTGGGGTGCAGCAGCCTCCTGCAGAAAAGCTAGTGAAATTCCTAGCAGGTTGGTCCAACCACCACAGGCCTTTAACTGTGAGAACCGAGGATGATTTGCTGTGCCCAGGGCAATGTGCTCCAAAGATTGACCTGAGAAGACATCAAAAGGCATCCCAAGATATACATGTGGCACTAATGAAGGGATGGAAACAAGGGTAGGAAGTGACCCAGGGAGCTGGGATAAGTGTACCAGATCCTAGGTCACATATATGGACTGATGTTCTAAAGCAGGGGTCTCAAACTCAAATCACCATGAGGGCTGCATGAGGACTAGCACATTAGCCCAAGGACCGCACCACAGAAGCCTTTTCATACAACTATATTGCAAACATTGGTAATAATAGTGTCGTTGAGGGCTGCGGAAAATACCCTTAGGGGCCATATGCGGCCCCCGGGCAGCATGTTTGAGACCCCTGTTCTAAAGGGCCCTGAGTTTGAACACTGTGGAGCAGGGTGGGCCCAGGTTCGGGTCTCCTCCTTTCTCTGCTTTGTGTCTGCATATAGTAGTTGCAAGATGGCCCTGTAGCCTCATGGTTGGGCGACATAGTTGGGGTATCACCACTAGGCACGTTTTGGGCATACGAATGTCCACCTCTACACTCCAGCACTGAATCTCACTAAACAACCAACCCACTTCAAAGAGAGGGGAAACACATGGCCCATTCACAAAATAGGATCTTATGCCATATGTTGCAACTATTGCAAAGAACCACTGGACAGTTTCTACAATTCTGAAAGAAACATCCCTAGCACGCAGCATGAGAGAGGGACCTCAGCAGAAAGGCACTTCTTTCAGCCAGCTCAGTCCTTCTGAGACCCCTCTACATTGCCCCTAAAAGGAACACCTGTAACATGTATGTGGAAGTAATGCAAGAAGTTAAATTCATAGGCTAGAACATCTAAAACAATAGACTGACAGACTTTGATACTTCATTAAGAAACTACTGTACTGACCTTCAGGGTGGTGTCACATGTTTTTGCTACAACAAGCATCTTCCTGGTTAAAAAATGCCTATATAAAGGAGGTATAAATTATCTCCATTTTACAGATCAGAAAAACAAAGCAAAAAGGTTAAGTGACTGGACAAAGACCCCAGAGGAGAAACTGTGATGCAGGAACTCTAGCCCACTACACAAGTTACTTTATTGCGCTCCCCTGACTTGTGGCAGAGACCCCCATCAGCTGCTCAGCAGAGACACCAATAAAGTGGCCGCTGGACAGGCAGCATTGACCATTACTAGGGCATTAGCCTTAACCAGCACGTCTTAGCATATAATCCCTAACTCAGGCAGATTCACTTTTCTGATGGCTGTGAAGCTTGGGCTCTAACAAACTACTGAGCAGTGGTTAAAGTATAATTTTGGCAAGCCCCAGAACCCCCCCCTACATTTCCAGGCCCCCTTCATGCAGGTCTGGGCCTCCTTCACCCACCCCAACTACTGTCCCACCCCCCAAATGTCTACTCCCCCCATCAGACTCCTCTTTCCCCATCTCCTCCCCAGCCCACCATCCTGACCCTTTCTTTCCACCCCATCCCCTGGCTCCTTACCTGGTGGGGCAGAGAAGGAGTGCATGGGGACTCATGGCCACCGCTGATGAGCTGGGCTGGGCTGAGCCAGGCCAAGGCAGGGAAGGAAGCTGCAGCTGCAGTGTTAGCTGGCTGGCAAGAGGGGCATAGGCCTGAGACTTGTTTTGAGTTGCGTCTTCTGCCCAGGCCTAGCAGGTAGGGGCGGGCTGCCATAGGCACCGAGAAATGGAGGGGGAGGGATGACTGGGCTCACTCCTGCCCGCAGCCCCTTGAGCTGGCCCTGCGGGAATGCACTGGAATGATACATTCTGATATATTCTTCTAGTTTTAGGGGCCCTGAAACGCTGCTCCCCTAAAACACGGGGGTCCTGGAATGCCATTCTGGGGCATTCCGGCTCACTTTAACCCCTGCAATTGAGAGAGGAGTTGTTCCAAAGGTGAGGACCATTTATTGAGAACACCTTGACACCAGCACGGAGGAGTTCAAGTAAAGCCTGTCTCAGGCATGTAGGGCTAGTTTAGCTGATGCGAGCAGGCCCAAGTGAAGACAAGACAAGCTTGAACAAGTAATGGCTGAACGAGCCTGAACAAGTAATTGTTAAACAACTAACTCTTGGGAATATGTTTACAGTAAATAAGGGAAGCAAAGACAGAGGGAAAAAACAACCTCTCTGCTTGAGACGCCTCTGTTTAAACATATAAGGACTGCATTAGACCAGGGCTTGATGAACCCTGTGCACTAGGTCACCCAGGAATTGTACCACGATGCCTAGCTGTGCTGTGGAACTTCAGGGGCACGTGGCTTTTTTTTTTTTCCCCCTGGAACTGAGGCCCTTCTGCCCCTTGCACAGCTAGCAAAAGCATTGGTGGGGCTGGACGGGCTTCTTTGCCTTTTTAGTGCCCTGCCACTGTAAGTGGTAGTGGTGACTTTTTGACGGTGGGGGGAGCTTTTTATGTCCCACACTGCCACTGAAAGTGTTGGTGGCAGCTGCAGGTTTTTAGCACCAATGGCTGCTCTAAAGCAGTGGTTCTCAACCTTTTGCCAGTCACGATACACTTGATGGCATATGGTGACCCTGCAGGACGCATCAGCCCGCCCCAGGCCAAAGCCAGCCATCTCCCCTGCTCTCTGCAACGCACTTAACACTGTGTGGCAACACACTGTGTCCTGACACAGTGGTTGAGAACCATTGCTTTAAAGTGGCACACACAGGCACCTCAGTCTTTGAACTGGCACCTATATGTGCAGCACATTTGTGGAGGCCTGCATTACATCTTTTGACTAACTTAGGCAGTTCCCTGCTCAGCAGCCTGGCATTTGTGGATTCCAGTCTCAGGCATCTTTATCTCTGCATACAGGGAACTTTGTATCTAACCTATGGTCTGTGGATCCCATCAGAAGTCTAGACACTTACCAATTAGGCCTAGTCTACACTACACAATTTCTTCAGTACAGCTGTATTGTTCAGGGGTATGAATAATCCCTGAGCAACATAGTTATACCACCTTAAGTGCTGGTGTAGACGGCGTAACGCTGTCTGAACTTCTCTTGCTGACATAGTTATTGCCTCTCGTGGGGATGGAATAATTAAGCCAACAGGAGAGCTCTCTCCAGTCAGCTTAAAGCACCTGCACCAGAAATGCTACAGCAAGGCACCTGCATTGGTACAGCTGTGCGCTGTAAATTTTTACTGCAGACTTGCTCCTAGAGCTGCAGTGCCCAAGTACTATTGTGGATTTGGATCTAAGGAGCTTGCCCCAAATCACATCAGAAGACTGCAGTGAAGCAAGGAACTGAATGCAGACTTCCCAGGGCCTAAGATACTATCTTAGCCACTGGACCATTCTTTTCCCACTGGTCCACAGGCAGCAAGGAGTTTATTTTCTTTCAGGTCCCTCCAAAATCAGGTTTTTCCAATTAACTTCTCAGCAATTAACCAGCTTTCAGAGTAAAAAAAAAAAAAAATACAAAAAGAAAAATTTATAAATCAGCATACATCCTCTTCCTGATGTTTCCAGTTTTAGAATACAATATAGTTTGCATCGTAACTTCTTGAAACTTTAAAGTTAAGTATGAAAGGGCAATCTCAGCAGTCTGGCCTCTACACTGCTGGGTAGGAAGGGAGCTCTCATATTTTCATAGCCTGGCTTTTTAGAGGCCACTCTGCCCTTTTCTCTTCATTTCACTAGGAGGCTGAAGGGAGTGGGAAGTCTGGGTCATTTACTTTCAGGCGGAGACTAAGACCCACAAGCCCCACTTCATGCTGTCAGAAATGACAACTGTAAAATGCGGTACTGACCTGCCAGTAACTGTGGTTCTTTGAGTTGTGCTGTCCACGTGCGTTCTGCTTATGGTGTGCAGGACCCCATGCAGGCAAGCTCAGATCCTCCTGTTCAGAAGTGTCTACTGGGGCTGCTCCGTGAGTGTCTCCACACCTGTGGGAATAGGAGGAGGAGCAGACTCAACTGATCCTCAATTCTTTTGCCACTGTAGAACACAGGTGTTAGATTAGACCACTGAGAGCAGCAGGGGGATGAGAGGAAAGTCAATAATGCAACAGTAAATAGCAAATATATAGTAAGCACTTTCTACCTGGCAGTCTCAAGGTGGTTAACAATGGTAAGAAAGTCTAGTACAGATAAGATCATATTTACGTTATGACCCTGAATGCTGCCTCTAATTGGTTCTTCCCCACTTGTGGCTTTTAATAATTGGGTCTAAGACATGACTAACTTGTAGGTATGTACAAAAATCCAAGAAGGTAGATTACATTTAATTCTGAGTCCTGTGGCACTGTTAAAGACTAATGAATTTATTTATTGCATGAGCTTTCATGTGTAGAATCACACTTCATCAAATACTTGAAATGGAAAAGGAAAACTTCCTTTTCAAGCATCTGACAAAGTGGGATTCTACCCATGAAAGCTGATGCGATAAATACACTTGTCAGCCTTTAAAAGTGACACAGGATGCCTTGTTTGATTTGCTGACCTAGACTAACACTGCTACATCTCTTGAATTTAGTTCTGAGCTGTTCAAAGTTCAGTAGAGCTATGTCTTGGGAAAGTCTCCAGTTGTCAACAATTCTTTGACATCCTCTCTCTCAAACTTAGTGCCTTACTGCCCTGGAAGAAACCTGGTAACTGTGTCTGGTAAATCAGTGAAAATTCTGGAAGCACACCAAGGTACTGGCTTGCCTATGTTTGCAGAGTGGTTCCTGGGAAAGGATGTTGTCTGCTCTCCTGAGGTGCAAAGATGTCTGTGCTACAAAACATGTTGGAAAGAATAAAGGGGAATGATATGTTGCTTGCTCCAATGCTTTGCTCTGTGTGGCTCTTACTCTTAGTTTCTCTAAAATGTAACCAGCTACAAATGCCTAAATTATAGCTACCCAGCACTAGAATTTCTACTTGGGGAGTACAGCAACTCCTATCATTTGCTGTCCTTTGGAGAGTCTACAGACTGAATTTTTGTTTGCTTTCCAAGCTAAATAAAATATCTTTTGTCTAGATTTCTTTTTAAATATATATCAAGTATATAAAGGTTCTAGATTTGTAGAAAGTACAGTTCTTGGAAGGATATTTGTCTTTATCAAGTTGACTTGGCCAAACACAGATAATGGTAAAATAAGCCATCTTTGAGTTTAGGTGTAATGTATTATATTGTCTCAATATTGCTTCTGTGTAAGGCTTGGTTTACTTAAACACGGACGCAGTTTCTCTATTTTTGTATGACAAATACAGTGTAACTTTAGAGTATTAATCTGTGGGTTAAAAATGAATTTTCTGGGGATGTTCAAGCAAGTCGGTAACTTAGTCTGAGTTATATTTAATTACAAATAGAATTGAAGAACAAGAGTTCCTGTGCTTTTCCTTTTACTAACAAAGTCTGGTTTTTTCAGTCTAGCACAGCTTTGACATGGTTAACATATTGAAAAATGTGGGTTGTAATTAAATGAAGTTAATTTTTCCTAATTGTATTCACAATTTTCCTTTATCTAAAATGGCCAGCTGTTCCCATAACTTACAATGGGACTGAAGCTGCCCAGTGGAAAGGAAACTATTTATATCTTCCTCCTTCCTTCAGCAGTTAAAGAAACAGTCACCCCCCCCCAAGCATAATACAAAATCTTATTTTTAACCTCAACATGGGCCCCACAAGCATGCACCCTAACCTATATTGTATATATCTGTCAATGTGGCGTTTGCTAATGTGCTGAACCTAGCATTAAGGTTTGTGTTATACTGGTAGGCAGACTAATGAGTAGCGTATTTTCCTACTGGCTGGATGCAGTAGGAGCTTCCTTGTGAAGATATAGTTTGCATCAACATCATTGGAAACATGCTGTGTGGGCATTTGGGCATAGTGGAAACGCATCCTACAACCTGCCATGGTTTTGCTCTATGGGGTTTGTATGGGGAAAATGTCACACAACCAACCAAGTTGTGATTATGGGATAATAGATTTGGATTGAAGGATGCATAACCATGGGAAATGCTTGAATGGGTCCATGGAGGCGTTACTTCTGACTTGGTCACAGTGACATTGGGCTGCATCAGTAGGAGTACTGCCAACAGATTGAGGGATGTGATCATTCCCGTCTAAAGGGTGCTGGTGAGGCTGCATCTGGAGTACTGCATCCAGCTTTGGGCTCCACGCTACAGGAAGGATGTTGACAAACTAGAAAGAGTCCAGTGGAGGGCAAAAAAAATGATTCGAGAATTGGGGCACATGTCTTACCAGGAGAGACTGAAGGAATGAGGCTTATTTAGTCTGCAGAGGAGAAGACTGAGGGGGGATTGGATAGCAACCGTGAACTACTTGAAGGGGTGCTCCACAGAGGAGGGAGCTGGGCTGTTCTCAGTAATAACAGAGGCCAGAACAAGGAATAATGGTTTCAAGTGGCAGCTCGGGCAGTCGAGGTTGGATATTGGGAAAAACTCTCTCACTAGGAGGGTGGTGAAGCATTAGAATGGGTTACCTGGGGAGTTGGTGGAATCTCCATCTTTAGAAACATTTAAGGCTTGGTTAGACAAAACCTTGGCTGGGATGATTTAGTGGGAGTGACCTGCTTTTAGCAGGGAGTTGGACTAGATGACCTCATGAGGTCCCTTCCAAGCCTATGATTCTATGACATGGAGACCACCTAGTGTTTTAGATCTGACTTTTTTAAGACCTCAAACTGAGGTTTTGTGTTTCAACAGAGACAGGATATCATCTATGAAACAGCAGTGCTATATTCTCTGTCCTGGATTGGCTTCTAAGTATCTGGAGGTTCTCTGGTAGCTATTAAGAGGTCAAAGCATGAGCAAACAAGAAATGATACAAAATAAACCTTTCCTTTGTGCCTCTCTTAAGGAAAATGGCTGATCAAGAGCCATTGAAATAGAGGAATGACCACAGAACAGCGTGAATTAGATAGTTACAAACAAATGTCCAGAATCAAACATCTCTAGTATTAAAGACAAAACATTTCACAGAACCCTACAGAATAGCCCCCTTAACACCTAGCTGTGGAAGACTTCTTTTAATCATTTGTTTCTAGCATAAAAGACGTGACTTTTCAGAGGCTCAAGCTGGACTGGTTAACATGAATTAGAGGTGACAGGGCATTCATTTTTTGCGGAAAAAAGGTGTGTGTGGGAGGGAGAATACCTGGGGTGAGGCTTTAAAAGGGCAAGAATGGTCACTAGCTGGAAGGAACCATCATGGCCTTCCAGACTGACCTTCTTGTACACTGCAACCCATAGAACCTCATCCATCCCCTCCTGTAACAGATCCCTAACCTCTGACTGAATACTGAAGCCCTCAACTCAGGAGTTACAACACAAGTAAACTCTGCAGTGAAGACAAGCCCTATTAGAGATGATGGGTTTGTTAAAATTTTTGTGACAATTTTGCTGTCTAGATTAATTAAATTATGTCGGTTTTTCTGGTCTCCAGTCTGCCCAAGCGTTATATTTTTTCATGAGTAATTACACTGACTTCCAAGCAGGAACTGGGAATCTTTCCCTGTACAAGAGAGGGCTGAAGAGTTGGCAGCATCCAAGTCATTAGAAGTTCCTGAAACGATTTATAGAACTTGCTGGTGACACAATCTGTTGGCCCTGGAGGTCTGCCATTTGGAAGCTTCCTTGTTGTACCCTGAACATTGTCTTCTAATATCTCTGCTTCAACTTGCTTCCCCCCCCCGCCCCCATCTCTAGAAAACTGTGGGAATTTTAGATTCTCCAAAATGCCTCTTATTTATGTTGCAGTAGGAGCTCCTGAGATGAATAGGTTTTTTTTGGTAAAACTTAAACAGTAGCTTCTCCTTCCTCCCCCCCCCCCTTTTTAAAGTAAGTTCTTTCCTTCCATTACAATTGCAGATATAACTTCTGGGGCATTCAGAGGACAGAATCTTTGAAAGCACATGGGTGGCTTTATTTCAACATTTTTAAAAAATTTGGCTCTAGTTATAGAGTCCAGCTGAACTTCATCTCAACTTTGCAATTCCCGATTCTGGAGTAGGTGCAAATTAGAATAGTCCTTAGGTGGCTCTAACTTGCATCCGTTGATTATGGCCCAGTCCAAAGGACTACAGTGCCTGCCAGTGACCACTGGAGAGCAGCAGCTCTTCTTAACGCATACCCCTTCCCCATCACATCACTTCTTCCAGGGGCTATACTCAACAGAACTGTAGACCTGGCGATAGGGGCTCCACCCAGCCTAGTGTTTCCACAAACATTCGAGTCTCCTCTAGGAAAGAATTCACAACACGTAAAATTGGAGTAACAGATGAACAAAGCTGATCTAAACCTGTCAGTCTCTCAAGAGGAGCATATCTCAGACAAACAGAAACATTGACAGGCAGCAGGAAATCACCTGTAATGAATGAGTTAACCTCAAAGGTGAAGCTCCTCTTTCCACAGCCTACTGCATCACAAATACTTCTCTCCTGTCTTTCCCAGTTGCCCTGTCCTTTTTCAATGTATAATGTCAGGGTATTAAAGACATTTTCTGGATTAAAGTAGTATTCACCATCACCATTTCTTAGACTTTATTAGCATCCAGTGCTCTTAATATTCCATGTGCAGAATTTTAAACAATGCAGAGGAGATGCAGGGAGGAATTGTATTTTGCTTAAGGAATCCTAGTCTAAGTCAGCTCTGTGTAATGGTGCTTCCAAAGTATCTCGCACTGGTGAAACATTGTTTCCAACAGAAGAACAAAAGGAAGCTTCTAATTTAAAAGGGTTCTTAAACATACTACCTGCAACACCCTGCTGTGAACTAAGGGCAGCCCAAGAATGTTTTATATCAACTTCAATGAGAACAAGATCAGAGCCAAAAAGTTATTTTATGAAACGGTCATGTTTAAAGACAGAATAAAAGATCCAGCATTTAAACTGATCACACAAACAACTCTTATTAACCATACAGCAAAACAGTTCTTCCTCTTGACTGATAATAAAACAATATTGTGTTGCTAACAGATGGCTAAGTTTTCCTCTGACCACAGCATCACTTTTTATATCCCTAATTATATGCCCTGGGGAGAGCACTTAAGGACTGAGAAATTTCCTTATTCTCTTTACTATTAAATAAAATTCACTCTAGTCATTAAACAATAAGGTAAAATATGCCCTTGAGTGAAAGTAGGAATGTGAGCTTAGCTCTGTTTATTAATCTTAATCAATTTATAAGGATCAACATGTGGGAAATGAGGACCATATGGGAAAGGGTCTTCAGAATAGTCTGAGGTCAGTCTTTATGCAAGTGCGCCTTTAGATATTTGCCATTAATTAGCATATTGTCTGTACACTAAATGGAAAGCAAACATATTCCTCTCCTTACTTCTACCACGGGAGCAGGTGCCAAGAGGCCTTCAACTGCTGATTGTTCCATTCTGTAACTTGGAGTCTGGGCTTTTCATTTGCTAGCATGCTGCTTTCCCACCTTCCTTCGGCCCATCTAATGATCACAACCTTTTAGCTGCCCAGACTCACTAACCTATTCACTATGCTTTCCCTTTGGTTTAGAAGAGTCTGGCTCATGGGGCCTGGTGCCAGGTCTGAGGCCTGAACCAAAGTCAGCAAGAGTCACGCTATGAACCAAAGAGAGGCCTGGTCATAAGTTCACTGTCTGGTCCATGAAATTGGCAAAAACAGAGCTGGCGTTATAGATCACAGACACACCTAAGAAATACTAGGCACTCATGTAAAGAAAGCCTACACCCACCATAAGTGGGACAGGGACACAGTGACCCCTCTTAAGATAACTCCAGGATGGATGTTTTGTTTGAGTCAATAGGTACAAGGTATAGGTGGGCTAGTAACTAACCACGTTAGGAGTGTGTCACAAAAGTTGTTTGTATCAATGTATAAAAGAGAAATCAGGAACGGGGCAGCTTCATCCAGCCTAAGGGGCAGTGAGAAGTTTCACTGCTGACTGAGCTAGTCTGTTGTAATGTGCATACCAACAGTGTTACTGTAAAATCTATAGGACTCTAATATTTTGCTTTGTTGACGATAAACCTGGTCAAGTGCTTTCACCACTGAATTGAGTCTGTGCTCTTCTGAGTGATACTTTCCAAGTCTGATGGGCCAGTTGTCAGCACTGAACTGACACACCGCACATAGAGAATATAACGCTCACAAGTAACATTCATACTAACTGACCACACTCAATTTTCCACTTATTTCTTTTATTCCCCACCCCAGGGGCGTTGCTGCCCCCGGGAAGCACCTGGGACATGGACCCCGCCCCCAGCACCGCCCCCTGGCCGTGGGCCATGCCCCAGGCCCTGATTCTGCGCTTGGGCAGACCTAGCCTTGGGCGCCTGTTGCCGCTAGCCTGGCCCTGGATCCCTGGCTGGGGACAGGGCAGGCAGCATCAGCCGCGGCAGTGGGTGGCTTGGCCTAGGATGGGGCTGGAAGCGGCCACAGCCACTGTGGGCGGCTGGGCCCCTGATCTCCCGCTGGAGACCGGAAGAGGCAGGGGCTGAGGGCAAGGACTCGGGGCATGAGTGCTAGGATTTGGGGCACAAGCCCTGCATGCCCAGTGCTAGTGACGTCCCTGGCCCACCCCATTGCAAATTCCTCTCCTGTCCCTTAATTTGGAGTTTCTCCCAGAAAAACACCCTGTATTATTAAGTTTCAGAAGATATATTTTAAAAATGGAATGCACAAGTGGTGGGGTACCTGTCACCACCCTGTTCACTTGGGGCTTACCTTACTCTTCCTCACCCCCCTTTTTGTGTGTTTTTTTGCTTTGGGTTGTAAGCACTTTGCATGGGGACCATGTTGTTCTATATGATTTTTCTAGGACTTGCATATTTTGTATGTTATGGTAACATCATTACAGTAAAACCCACACAATTCTGTGTCATTTCATTGTTCCCAGATATTATTTGGGCTCATTATGAGAAACTGAAAAAATACATTGATCAAGGTTGATTCTTACCTGGATTCGTGCAGTGCATACACAACAATATATCTTCATCTTTGCACAGCCATTAAAGTAAATTGCCAAGAGACTCTTAAGTTTCAGGAATCCTGGACAATCCTGGCACATATCTTCACACAATCAAAGAATAAATAAGCAAGACTAAATTATGAACCATAACAGATAGCAAATATATGGTACTGGACATCTTCAGAGTGTTACATACAAATAAAAATTATGCTTCATAACACATGCATGAGACAAGTATCATTATCCTTCTTTAAAGACATGAACATTGAGGCAGAGATGTTAAGGAACCATCTCAAGGTCAGCTGAGATATTTCAGGAGTTCCAGTTCCTACTCGGGTGGCTCAGCCCTCCTCTACAGCATGGGGCATGGCTCACCTGCTAGTGAACTCTCTGTATGTTAAAGTCCTTAAATCATGATTTGAGAACTTAATAACTCAGTCATAGATTAGAGGCTTATTGCTGGAGTGGGTGGGTGACGTTTTGTGGCTTGCATCATGCAGGAGGTCAGACTAAATGATCATACTGGTCCCTTCTGACCTAAGAGTCTATGAGATCACAATGCTATCCAGAAGAAAAACGTGTGCTACCGATTTAGGCTCAGATTTTTCAAAATAGTACACTGTGGGGGTTTTTTTTGTGTTTGTTTGTTTGTTTTTGTGTTTTTGTTTTTTAGGTGGAACACATAGCTTCCTAAACCAAAGAGCCCGAGCTGTTGAAGGTGGGTGATAGAAAAGTAACACACAGTCTAGCCTAGACACCTCAATTGTTGGAAACACAATTGAATGTGTCTGATGTTATACAGTTAAAAAAAAATGTCTTGAAAATACCTTTATGTACAATATTTTTGACTGAACAATGCTGGATAACTATGAAACTATATCTACATGCACAGCAATTTTCACCAGGGGTTTAATAACAAGGATAGTTTAGGACCTTGAAAACATTTTACTTTTGGAGAAGACAATGTATGATTAACAAGGAAAACAGGAAAACTAGATTTATTGGAAATTTCTTTATAAGATTTATTAAAAAATATCTCTTGGCTGTTGACAATCACCATGATCTACAATGAAAACAAACAGAAATACCTGGATAATGTTCAAACAGTTTTCACCTACAACAGAAGGCTGACACCCAGGAACTCTTGAGTACTGGTTAAATGTGTATTGGTATAAAATTCCTAGGTTGAGTTTGAGTAATATGGTGGTTAATGTTGGCTAATGGCTGGCTGCCTTAAGACTGAATGGTACCCTATGTGCTTTATACATGCTCTCTGATATTTACCTTTCCTTTCAAGAAAACTTAAAGAACAGCAGGGGAAAATTTAAAAAAATGAAAAAAAAACATTGTAGCTCTCAATGGTTCAATGAGGGACAAAGTTCTCAGTGAAGGATCTGCTGAAATCCTATTGCATGCCAATGGGGCTTACGTAAATAGTAATAGTAAAGCCAAAGTTCATTTTCTGTCCAATTTAACATACAAAATAATCTACAACAGGATAGCTCGGTCATGAACAAGTAAAAAGGATTTAAGGATGGCCTTTAAATGAATTGGCAAATGTAGATAAAGTTCATTCAGCAGGCATTAAGATAAGAGTGCATCAGGATAGAGTGGGGTGTCCAGAGACTTCAGGAAAAAAAATAAAAAAAGCTCCGCATTTCTTCTGCATGTCCAACTTATTTTGAAAAGTTCCAAATATTGTTTAAATCTCTCAAGTTAAATATATTGAAGCCATGTAAATCAAAGTAAAATATAACAGGATGCTTGTTGGAGACACCCAACTTGCAATGTGTGCTGTGGTGCTTACATGTTATACTCTGTCAATAGTGTTTTGTTTTCTAGTTGACATACATTTAAGGCTTTGAAAATCTTAGATCAAATCTTTCCTTAGAGATTCTACTGAAACAAAAATCAATATGGCTCTTTTTTTCCCCCCATTTCCTTAGCTTTGCACCAGAATTAGGACAACGGCTCAGCTCCAAGAACACTGTCACTTAACTTGTGCTGTAGTGCAGTCTCACAATGTACAGTAGTGTATTATAAAAAAGGTCAGTGACAGAAAAGGGTTTTTTTTTTAAAAACTGGTATTCAGAATTTAATGGATATTTGCCACCAAATAATTAGAATACTTCTAATCTGAGCCCTAAACTAGTTGAAAAGTCCCTTTATTTTTAAAAATTCCACTCAGTTATCCTGCCTAACCACAAGTGAAATGAGTGAAGTTTCATAACCAATCACAAAGAAAGATTGTGAGGAGTCAATGTTCAGTACATAAAAGGTCCAAGAATTTGTGTTCCAAACTGCAATTCTTTGAAACAATGTACAACTGGCACAAATTCTGTCTGAAGTTGTGGCTAAGCAAAATAAAAAGCAAACAAATTTTAAGTTGACATATTGTATTGTGAATTACTTTTTCCCAACTTTTCTACATCTAAGATAGCGTGAAATGTTTTGCAATACAGTACAACAGTTTAATATACAGTTGATTACAGATCTGTAATAAGTCAAAGATAGCATGTATTTTTATCTATATACATATATAGCTTAGTATTTCACAGATACAACTTCTTCCATTTTTTGTGTTGTCAACAAAGCATATGTAGAATATTTACAATTAATCTGCTGAATGGAAGCACCTTCCTCAGCAAATAGCTCAAGTGGAAGTTACAAACTTCCCCTCACAAGTGTTTGTAAAACAGGCTTTTTCTGTCTGTTTGCACTGAGGAGGGGAGATTAGTGTGATCATGGGGTTTTTCTGGGGGTGGGGAAAATAAGCAAAGACATCACTGAAGTAACATTTTCCAGGAGACTGCGGTTTGTTTGTTTTTTTAAATTGTTTTTGGAGTTGGAAATTGTTTTCAGTTAGTGCTTAATGCTTTTTGTGCTGTTTCCATATGTATTTGTGATTGGACAGGTGATGTGATTCCCAAGTGCCAGAGCACCTGGATTAATACTGTTCTAACGGCAGCTTTTTAAAAAAGCATATGATAGTATGGAGTTGATGTGAAATCCCAGGTATGTTGCCAAGAGGAATGTTTAGTAGGTGTTTGAACAGAAATGATATCTTTGCAATGTCTTGTAAAGCAAAAATGGACTTGGATCAATTTTAAGTTTCTATCTTTAAGATGAACCTACTGCAGGTTTCTGCAAGCTTGTAACACGTCAGCCAGTTACAATAGCTTTCCGTGCACTGTAATCACTTACACGATGTCAAATGTATAATACTATATACAATACAATATAGGGAAAAAAAAAAAAAAACAAGCAAAACCAACCCCCCCAATAGCACTAAATTTTGTTACCAGACTAGCTGTGTCTGAATTTAAAATGCAATTTGAACTGCTAGTTCAAAATTTACTCACATGAACAGTTTAAAAAATGTAAAGAGGGAAAAGACATTCTTACAAATTCAATTAACATTTATGCGGAAGCAGAATTCTCTCAGTCAATTTCAGTGCAGGTAAACTACTGACCCACTTCTGTACAGTTACTTCTCTGCGTACTGTAGATCTCTGAACTCTTACTGGCTGGGGTGTATGCGCGTGTCCAAGTGGCATTATGACTGTATGGCATGTAAACCCCTGTGCTCTGTTTGACTGCTGCCCCCAGAACTCCACATCCAGGAGACATCACCACCTCATTTTATCATACCGTCTCCACCTGGCTACCCACATGTCCTTAGCCCTCCTAGCTCCTGCCCCTTGTCCTCTTTGCTCTGTAGGAATGGTAAATACTCTCCCGGGTCATTTGCCTTTCAGATTACATTTACTATAAAAGCTATCTGTCTCCCCTTAGCTTCAGCTCAGCAGCACTGAACTGGGGCAAGGAGGATAGAGTAAGTTTTTTAAATAAATCCAATATAAAACCAATCAAATTAGTCACTGGAGTGTGGTGATTATCCTGTCTGAGAGGCACATTTCAGTGTGTTAATAACTTCTGGGTGTTCCCTGTTAACTCTGTAAATTTGGCCCCAGCACTTATCAGAATAGGATATGTTTATAATTATCTGATCTATAAGAAAGTCTCCATTTATCAAATTGACAAATTGTATGCAGTATTCATAATGAACTTCCAACTGTGCTTTATTCTTAAATACTTATTAGGACTACTTAAGGCTTGTGGCTTTTTAATTATTACTTATATTTCTATTTATTACTGCTGCAGTTTAAAGCTGTAATCTCAGAAGGTGCTATCAGAGCCCCAGCTCTCCATGTACCGAACCTTGATCACAGAACACTACAGGTTGTTGAAAGGTTCCTCCAGCAGATATGGACTGTTGAACTAGGGAGAAAGACTGGTTGACACTGGTGGGACTCTTAAAAAAGACTACAGTGGCATTGGGTGCTGCAGAAGGCATTGATTTGGGCAACGGTGAGATGAGGCCACCACCTTTGACCACAGTTTTCACAAGGAAATGACAAGAACAAATCTTTGATACAGTGAATGAAGTCTGGGTGAATGGGACCAGGATCTCACTCTACTTGCACAGGTCCATATTCATTCAGATCTCTATCATTGTAGCACATTTTGTTGTGCTCCTCAGAGCTTATCTTCCAACAATTACAGATTCAAAGCAGCCTCCGAAGTGAAAACAATTATTTTTCCAGTATCTTTGCTACAAGTAAGTACTAAGAGAGAAAAGCAAGGGGTCTGTGGACAATCTCAGTGTTTTAGTGGGTTAGATGAGATGAACCCTGCAGTCACTTCCAGCCCTATGAGTCTGTGAGTTAAACTATGATTCTTAGGGTGCTCATGTTTTGGGCCAGCCAGTTTACAAACTGTAGTTCTGAAAACTGTTACCCCTACCAACCCATTGAATTCATGTCTAATTCCATACTTGTATGGCACGTAGTTGTAGATGATAGCCATACAATCAACATAAACCACTCAGACTACATAATCAAAAGCAAGTTTTAAATAACCCTTTCAAAGCCATTATCTGAATTTGTAGCTCTTAAAGTTTGTTGAACACTGCCATTAATTTCTAAAAGATTAGAATAAGTGTCATAGCAAATCAAAAAACAAACAAAAAAACCCTCAAAAAGATGGCTAAATTGGAAAAAGCAGACACAGCAGTCTCAAGGCATCTTTTGGTAAGTGCAAAACTCAGATGACTAATTTTCTCTGCACAGAGTTGCAATTAGGAGCTGCAAATGTACAGATGCCTGCTGTCAAAGTAGTTAGTGTGTTGCATATGGAATGGCTGTCTTTAAAATGTATTGTCTTTGTTTCTTTCCCTTATCCAGGGCTAGAAGCAAAGTCCACTAAGCAGTGAAGGTAGTGACCATTGATGGGATTAGCAAATACCGTATGAAAGATTTAATCCATTAGGTAAAGATCCTAAAAAAATCCTTATCACTTTCACTTCATGTTTTTTTCTGCCAGAGTTCAATACTTTTTCTTGTGAAGATATCAAAGCACTACCACCTTAGACTCCTTTCCCTCACTAATGTTCTACATGGAATAATGTTTAAAAAAAAATTTACATATTTTAGGATATGTTTGAGTCTCTTTAGAATTTCATCAATGTTCTTCCTTAAGCAATACTAGTAAGAACAAAGCAAATAAAACTTCTGGGGCCTGATTTTCATTTATATTAAGACAAGAAGTGGGTTGTAAATACATTCCATTTATGCTCTCTTTCAGGTCCCTTTGACCCGCCTCAGTGTAAAGAAGTCCCTGATTTTGTATATTTCTTCAAAGTTCCCCTCCCTTCACACAAGCAAAGACAAGAAGTCTTGTGAACAAGGATCAGTCTTTTAAAAAACCTAACATCCAATTCTACATTTCTTTTCTCTACTTGCCAGTAGTTCTGCTGAGCTTGATGTCTGGTGTTGTAGTGTGTATTCATAATATGTTTCACCTCCGCACTGACAGGAATTCCATTTCTTTCAAGACAGGCAAAATACCTGAAAGGACATTAAAATGATAGCTCTGAGCAGTAAGATGCCTGATTTCTCAGATATGGCAAATTTTCAGAACTTGTCAAATCTGTTAATGTGGGATATCTACTCTTTATTCCATACCTGCTGATTTAGAGTATGCATGCTATTTTATAGATATTACCCTGTGCTCTGTTTGTTTACATGATGAGAGGGAGGTTTTTAGCCAATCTCCATTCTACTTCTTCAATTTTTGTGAACACAGGACCAGTTCTCCCCCCTCTCAAATTTTCTTTACCTTACTAAACATTAGCCTATTAACCTTAGGGATTGTCTCCAGCATTGTACAGCTCTTAACTGAGACACTTTCAAGAAACTGGCCACTAAATAAAGGGACAGGCTAACACAACTGTAGGGATTTGTTTTTGATGAATGGTTACGATTTGCTTAAAACACTTTCTTAGAATTTGCCATTTTTCATTTTATAATTGATCAGAGTAGACAAAACTTTGAAGCCACTAGCCTCTGTGGGTATTCCTTTCAATAATGCATTACAATTCAGATTCATTGTAACACATAGTCATTGGGAAACCATCTACTGAAAAATAAAAATGTCCCCACTATAGCCTAGATAGAGAACTACAATGAAGAAAGTTGGATTTTTTTTTTTTTTTTTTTACTTGGGGGTAGAACACAGTTCCCTGCAAAAATACTTTTGCATTTAAGCTGTCACAACTATATTTAGTCCAATCTTCAAAATGTTCAGAGGCCCAGCTTGTGTTTGCTAACGTGAGTTCCTTTGAACTCTGCTTCAATGAATTTCAATGCTCCTAGCAATTTCACTTCATTTTATGTCTCAGTCCCTCCTGTTATATAAGCGTGCTATGATTAAATAGTGTACCCTGAGTTTGTTGTGATGGCAATTTACTTTTCATAAATTAAAAGCTGTCAGTTTAACTACTCTGATGTGTTTCTCTTCTGTAAGCAGGGCCATCCTTAAGAGTGGGCAAAAGAGGTGATTGCTCCAGGCCCTGAGCTGTCCTGCCATGAGCAGGGCAGCATGGGGCCCAAACTGCTGCACCCCATCTGGAGGACAGGGCGAGCCAGCTGAAAGAGGCAGCCAGGTTCAGCACTCCTACTCCCCTCCCTCGCCAGCCACACGCTGCCTTCAGCTCCATGCCAGAGGCAGCAGGGAGGAGGTGGGAGGCAGCTTGGGGCCTGTACTGCTGCCCTCCCGGCTGTGTTGTGTCCTGTCCCCTCCCCGCTGCCTCTGGCACAAAGCTGAAGGCAGCGTGTATGGCTGTGGGTGGAGGGGGGACAGCAAGAGAGCTGAACCTGGCTTCTGCTTTAGGCCAGCTTACCCTGTCCCCTGGATGGGGAATGGCCAGCATAGGGGTGAAGTGGGCCTACCCCTCCCCCCCTGGGCTGGCTGGTCCTGCCCCCCAGTCCTGGGGGGTGCTGAGTGAGGGCCCCACAGAGGGCGAGTCGCTCCCCCCCTGGACAGCCCTGTCTGTAGCTTAAAATAAACCAAGTTCCAAAGGGGTAGCCGTGTTAGTCTACTTCAGTAAAACCAACAAGGAGTCCTGTGACACTTAAAGACAGGGCAGTGTAAGTCCTGGGATCAGATTTTGCAAATCTGACTATTGCTTCATGGCTAAACAGGGAGTTAGGATTTTTTTCTCATTACAACAGGTGTTCTGATCTCGTCTTCCTCTATATGCTGTTCCCCAGTGTTCGAATCTTAACACCTACTTTGATTTGCTCTTACAGTGTGACCTGATTCCATGACTTACACCTCCCTGCATTTATTTCCTTCTATTCTGCAAGTTCCTTGATCTTCAAAGCAGGACTTTCCCCAACAAAAGCGCATATGATAAATCAATTTGTTAGTCTTTAAGAGCCTCAGGAACCCTTGTTTGTTTCAAAATAAATCAGTTTATAATAAGAAGAAAGAGAGAAGACAGAAAATCAACAGTGGAGTAATAAGTTTGTGACCTGCCAAGCGGCCATAACAAAAGTACACGGCAAATATAGAAACGCCATTAATTTGGAGAATACAGTTAGAGACAAACAGGAATGAAGGAAGTCTTATGGTCTGGAGAAAGTTTGTTGATGTGAAACCATGATCTGGCATCAAAGAAATTCAAATACTGCTGTTAAAACAGAAGATCTAATCCAGTTATGGGGGAAAATAACCCCTTTGTATATCTCATCATGCACAATATAGAGGGGACACAATCTTGAAAACAGGCAGAAATTGTAGAAAACTGATGATATTACAATCAGCTTCATGACTGCATGCTAATAAATTGTTTGGTGTTACTATTCACACATGCTTTGCACCATAGCAAAATAAGGGATCAACCATTTAAGAACAGTTTTTTGTCTTCAATATTTTTACACATGACCATTACCAGACATTCACTAGAAGCCCAACATTTTATGAGTCGTTCTAAATGTTGGTATCAGAGAAAGTTACAGAAACAAGAGAGGTAAGCAATTTAAAAATACTAGAATTTTCCGACAACCTCAAAGATCTCTAATCCAGATGTAGGTCTTTTGTAGATCAATGCTTGTGTCCTTTGGTTTTGTTAATTCCTTTTATTTTTACTCATTGAACCTCCACGTTCTTTGAAAGACCATGTCCTTTGGCTCTATATTCAAACTATAGTCTATAATTTTCACTACCTGGATTCAGAAGAGAATTCTTCTGTTAATTCCTGGCAGTGTTCAAAAATAACTAGTGCTAAGCAAGGTTGTAGTGAAAGATTTGGCTGCTCAGCCCTGTTTGAGACTCCATCATCCTTCTCCTCTCTTATTCCATTTCATAGTTCCAGTACATGCCAAAGTGGCGTCTACACTACAAATACTAATGAAGAATAACATAGGAGTTGCTGACTGGTAGCTGGCGTTTTTACCATTACCGACCTTGCACAGAGCAAGTATTACACTGTGATTACTGAATTAAACAAAACGAAAAGCCAACAGCCATCCCATCCCACTCTCAAAACACCTTTAAATCTTGAGCAATAATGAATATGTCCTTATCTTAAAAGCCTTCTGTAATTAAAAAATAACCCACCACACTGGAATGTTATTTACTTATTTAAGAGAAGTCAATCTGTACGGCCTTAAAGAAGTAGCGGGAGGAAATAATCAATGGTGTGTCAGAAGCAGATTAAGAAAATGTTATAGAAAATACTTGGTACCTTCTTAAACTTTCTGACCCCTAGAATTACTCATACGGTTGAGGAATGATAGGAACAAAATGCTTGGTCTTCAAAGCATTTAACTAAATTTTTTTCCTGTAGATGTTCTTGTAATTATTAGTGTTAAGAAATTCTAAACATAAAAGAAAACAAAAAAAGGGCAAGCAAACACCACCAGTTTTTTGTAGCTACACTTCATGTGATAAGGCTAATCAGACTTTTGTAATGCTTGTCTTTCTTTAAAATGATTATGCAGAAAGCCAGAGAACAAGCACAACAGGCACTTATAAAATAAAGTTTGACACTGGCATGCAAATATATGCAATAGCCTGTCTTTGGACTCTCTGAGGCATACAAAGAGATGCAATACAGCATTATATCATTAAAACCCACCACAGATCCATTACTTTTTGCAAATACTGGAAATGTTTTTCAAAGGCACAGAAGTGTGTTCACGGATCCATCTCCCACTGCCTTCCAGTGGGAGCTGGTTCTCTAACTGCTCCTTTGTGCATTTGAAAAACTCCTTCTTTAGAACTGTATTTTGTGGGAGAGCTCTACTTCTGAACTGCAAAACAAGAGATTCAAGACCTTTGTGAGGAAGACCATGACAGGTGGTTGAATCAGGTGAAACTGTTAAATGTGGTTATTGTCCTTGTGGCAAAAAGCAAACTGAGATATGATTCATTCCTAAATGATTAACTACTTATTACCCAGATTTAATTTGAAGCCAGGTAATGCTGGCTGCACTCAACTTGCAAAAGGTTTATTACTATTTAGAACAAATCTATTGCAAGAACAGACAGCAGACAGAGCCAGAAATGTTTTTGATCTCACACATTTTGTTTGCTTAGTGACATTAGAAAAGAGGCCATGATACTACTAAGTTAGGTGGCCTTTACAGTACTCTAATGAGGTATTACTAGGAGGCTAAATATACTCATGTAGTATTACATGAAGAACAGCCATGATGGCTTTATTAATTTTGTAGGCTGAAGGACCATCTTTGTCCTGCACGGTACATTATTGCAATAATTAGAGGTAAGATTTTTCTCAGTCCTGGCTCCTGTTCAAAAAAAATTGGCTTGGAATCCCTGGATTGTGCTCTTCTTTTACTTTCAGCTGCAGTGTGCAAACCTCTGACAGGTGAAGTGTTGTGGTGAGAAGTGTAACAATTGTACAGTATTAAAAGTCAGAGAAAAGATGACATATTTAGATAGATCAGCTGCTAAGAGGGGCAGAACTCAGCTTTAGCAAAGCACCACTTTTTACCACTGGGCACTGTAGGGGGCCATCAGCTCAGAGAGGAGAAAAGGGGAGAGAAAGGTTTAACAATCGCAAGAGAAATATGCTAGTGCTAGAAGACATGTATGTAAACACCACTGAACAATGCCAGTTTCTGCATTACAAGAAAACTATCAGTTAGTGTTCCTTATGAATCTGAGACAAGTATCCTGGAGACAGCTTTAAGAATATATTCTTTAGAGGCAAGATGACTGCACATTGTCACTAACCTGAAAGACGTAAGGAACAGCCAAATAAAATGAAGAAAAATAAAGGAGGTGAGGGTGGGAGTTTACAGCTGCTGACACTGAAGGTTGTTATTGCTGTTTAAATTGAGAAACATGTGAGACTGTTGCTTTGTGGCGATCATAAACCAATTTTAAAAGGGATAGCTGTGTTAGTCTAGTCCAGTGAAAAAACAACAAGGAGTTGTGTGGTACTTTAAGACTAACATAAATCATAAACCAGACATAGGAAGTTCTGAACATAAGGGTGGGGACCGGGCTGTTATGCCTCTCCATGCTGGGAGATTGAAAACAAGTCATTCGTTTTCATGGCGAGCCAGCATTTTTCCACTGTGTAAGGAGGTGCTCTTATAACAAGGATATACAGAATACTAGTTAATGTAAATGCAATTCAAAACACTGTAAACTGATGTAAGAGAAAGACTTAAAGGCTATTATAACCTGGAAGGGTGATTCCCAGCTTACACTGATTTACTCCTGTGAGCTCTCAATGGAGCTGGCATACTAAAAATGGTGTAGCTGTGGTAGCACCGTGCTCCCAGAGCATAAATCTGTCCAAATCCTGTGGGTACATGCTGCTAGCAGGTGTTGCTACTGCTAACACAGCTACACTGCTGTTTTTAGAATGCAGGCTCAACCAAGAGTGAGCACGAGTGCATCTACATGAGCTGAGAATCATACCCCTCAATTGTAGTGCAGAACTAGACAAAAAGCCTTATACTTAAGATGCAGCGTAGGTGGGATCTCACATGCAGAATGGGAAGCTTATACTGAAATTCTTTTATGATGTAAACTCCAGAGTCACACCAGGAATACAAAGTAACCAGTGTGAATACATTCTGGTTTCAGATTTAAGTCATTTTTTTCATACTGAAGCTGGAAAGAAATAACTAAAGAAAAAAAAAGACTGCACAGACAAAACAGCATTATGTTTCCCCACAGTCACCTCATTTCTCTTGGCAAATTCATATATTTTGGGTACAAATATTTGTAGTCATTTAGTTTGTGCAAAAATACTTGTTAAAACTGGAACCTGGCCATATTTAATACCCCAAGTGGAACACCCACTCAGTTGGAAACAGATTGAATAAGGGTTAAAATCATCAAAGTGTGCGAAGTCAGAACTAGTCGGAGTGTGCCCGGGAATTGAAGTTAGAGGAGGAGTTTGAATTTACAGGGAGGGTTGGAAAATGATCAAGGTGGTAGCACTGCCTAGTTGCCCACTAAGAAGGTTGGGGATAAAGGAGGGTAAGGAAGTCCCTGGGACTAATGTTGGGTCTGAGGCCTGGTTCCTGCAGTTGCCTCTATGCAAACAGATCCTTGCACCTGTGCAGAGCCCCCCAGACTTCAGTGAGCCTCTTTGCAGGCACAGGGGATCTGTCCATGCAGTCAATTGTAGGTTCAGGCCTGAAATGTTTTGCTTCTCAGCCCGTGGCAAGGCCCGTCCTATTTCTGCTTCAAATGACCCATGGAAAGTGTGTCATTCTAATCTGTACCTGCAAAAGCACAGCAAAGGGGCAAAGCCTGAAGAACACCATTCAGCACCATTAATTTAGTTCAAAGGAGAAGCTGGGATTCTCAGATTCAGTCTGCATTTGGTGGCTTTGAAGGTCTCAGACTTAGACACAAGCATTGCTTAG
Organism: Podocnemis expansa; assembly: GCA_007922195.1. Lineage (NCBI taxonomy): Eukaryota > Metazoa > Chordata > Testudines > Podocnemididae > Podocnemis > Podocnemis expansa. The sequence continues at coordinate 25,017,416 of ML682016.1, forward strand.
GTCAGGTAATGTCTTCACAGCAGCTGGCAGTTTGAAGAGGCTGAAGCATTAACAGGCATCTTATTAACTCTAAAAGGGTAGCCATATTAGTCTAGGTTAGCAAAACAAACAAGGACTCCTTGTTTGTTTTATTAATTCTAGTGACACCAATTACTATGCCTACAAATCCTAAGACCTTCCACAAGTTTTCAATAAATAAATAAATAAATAAATGTAACCCCAAAACATTTATTTTAACTTCTCTCTCCTAAATCAGAGCAATTCTAGGGGCATAAATTTCACTCAAAATCTCATAATTCCCTGGGGTGGCGGTAAAATGAAAGCTGCTTTTTAAACACCTGAGACCTGCATTGTAAAAATGTTGATGGTTATTTGTTTTTGGAACTCTACCCTGAGAGCTGGTGAAGTCTGAACCCTTAATCCAATCTTACATATCAATAACCCACCGGATGAAAGGAAAGCAGTGCATCCAAAGCATACAAGGGCACATGTGTTTGAGTAAAATTCTGTTAAAGGAGGGTGAAACTACAACAGTTGTGCTGCCTGCTCCATCTAAATCACGGGTCTCAAACTCAACTCAACATGAGGACCATATGAGGACTAGCAGAGGGCCGCATGAGGTTTAGTACGGTAGCCTGAGGGCCGCACCACTGAAACCTTTCCATCCAATGATATTGCAAATATTGGTAATGATTGTGTCATTGCAAGCCACAGGAAATAGCTTTAGGGGCTGCATGTGGCCCATGGGCTGTGTGTTTGAGACCCCTGATCTAAATGCTGAGTCAGTGTAGGACTCAGCTCCTCCTCCAGCCCAACACAAAGCAAAACTGTGTTACCTCCTCTCCCCTGCATTCTTTCGCAGTACATAACTGACACTTCTAATATCAGTCTGATATGGTAAACACATGCACATCTGCCTGTGTGTTCACACAGAAAAGGTCTAATAACAGTAAAATGTTATACACACACACAAACACAAAACCCCCGGAATTGCATTAGCCAAAAAAGGGCTTTGTGAGAACCATAAAAATGATATCATAACATAGCTTTTCTTTTAAAACGAATAGATTTCCAAAGCCATGATTTTATTTAGAGCCTTTGTACCTGGACACGGAGTCCAACGGAGTATATCTGAAGGCACTTAATATCCTCCACTCAACTGAAAGATGGTTACACAGGGAACTAGAGAGTTTGGGAAGAGAGCTAAAGGCATGGAAGGGAAAGATGGATGGAAATGAGCCCTTGAATAACTGTGATCCACACAGCTTCAGGTGCTGACATGAAAATAAACGTACAACCCAGGTGTTGAGAGCATCTTTCCTCAAAAAAGAAAGCAGCCAACTGCAAACGTCTTTGTGTTTCTATAGACAGAGCACATCCTGCAGCTCTCTGTCTCTGCATCATACACTCTTAGAGATATTTAACTTTGTCAGTTCATTGACCTCTTCAGTTTCTGTTTCCTCACAGTCATTCTTTAGAGCTTTGCCAAACCTGTCCCTGTCTTCTGCTTTCACTGAATCTTTCTGGAGCTTCTTGGAAGATGGAAGCATATCCTTGGGTTCTAAGTTATTATCAGAACCATGGGAAGTCTTGTCAGAATTCTGTACAGAAGGCACCAGATTGGTGATCTCATCTGTGGGAGACCGCCCAATGCTGCCATCCACTTGAACCCGGATGTCTGGAGATATAGACAACTGGTGATGCGGCACAATTCCATTGTCCATGCATTTTGGGTAAAGGTAGGTCTTCATCTGACCTTTCCCCTTCACATTGACTGTCCCCCTATAATCAAAGTCATATCCCATCTTGCTTAAGATTCGGTAGCTCTCCTCACTCACCTGTATCCGGCACTCTACTCCAGTAGTGTCCATCCTACTAGCAATGTTCACGGTATCACCCCAGATGTCATACAGTAACTTGGTGGTGCCAATGACCCCAGCAGTGAGCGGGCCATGGTTAAAGCCAACACGAAGTTTAAAATTAAACCACAGCATATTGTTGTTGAAATCATCTACCACTCGCATCATTTCTTTGGCAAATTCAAAAAGGGTTTGCAAATGGCCATGTGGATGGTTGCTGTCCTGACACTGTGCAGGGTTCAGTCCAGAGGCAGCCATGTACGTTGCCCCAATTGTTTTGATTTTCTCAATGCTGCTGTACTGTGATTCATTCAGCAACTCATCAAAGTCCCCAATCAATTCATTCAGGACTCGGTAACATTCTTTGCCCCCCTCATAGTTCTCTTCATAGAACTCACTGAAGTTCACAATGCTAGCAAAGATCACTCCACCATTGTCATGGTTTTTTGAGTAGCTCTGGGAAACCTTCAACTGCTCCGCCACATGATATGGAATAATATTCCTCAGCAACCAGTCAGCTTGATCCCTCATGCTCTGAATTTTGGTGCGGTGAAGGTCCGCCTCTACATCTCCATGGTAGTGGAGGCGGTAACTGACTTCAAACTCCCGATTCAGAAACCAAACCAAAAGGAGAAGGAGAACAAAAACCAGAATCACTTCTTGACCTATCCGGTCTGCTGGTCTTTTTACATCATTTAGCTCTGAACTGTTGCATGGATTCTTCCTAGAGCTGGAGCAGGGCAGAGGAAAAGAAAAATGAAGATGTGCATTTTAAAATATGGATTCATGACTTAATCTTTAAATCAGCACTGGTTAAAAAAAAGGCTGACTAAAAAAAAGCCTCTGATTTTGATTATTAAATATGTCCATGCTGTACAACTCTCTCATCTTAATTTCTTATTGAGAAATATAGTGTCTTTCAGAAATTATAAATCAAGCCTGGTAAAAATAAATATTTGACTATGAACAACAGAATACAAACTGCTGCTTCAGGCTATCCATATCCCTCAATCTGCCCCGAGAAAACTGATGGGCCCTGCAAGCTGTCTTGAAGATCAATGCATTTCGATTCTGGAGGACAAAGAGAGGAAGAGAGCTTCAGAGCTGAGGACCTTTGTGGAGCACAATCTACCACTTTCCTATGAAACTGGAAGGATGAGGTCCTTGCTTGAGCATCCATGAACTACAGTCTCTGAAACTTATTATTGAAAGACAGGCAAATTTTCTCAAAAAGCCATATCATCAACCTTTTAGGGTGTCTACAGATCAACTAATATTCACAAATTCACTGGCAGCCTCTGCAGATGGAGCACCGGCATAATATCCTTCCCATGTGAAATACTCCTTAACAAGCATGTGGCTATATTCTGTACAACTTTAATACATGCTACTGAGGGACAGCAAATATAGCATATGTTCACAGGCGTGCATAAGGTGTCTAAAACAGACAGACAGACAGATGACTGAGTGCGCACACATACTTACAATTTTCAATTAAAAAAATGATCATTTGGGGAAAAAACAGGCTTCTCATGATAAGAATTTTAAGATGAGATTGCATAGTGAAGTGTTTGATGTGACATATATTTTGATGATCCTATCATTCAATATTCATGCCTTTAGGCTGGAATTTGCCAAGGAGCCTAAGTGCGTTCAGAATCCATCTCCTGTAGAATATAACTGGGGTTTGTGCACCTAATTTTATTAGGCTCCTTGGAAAATCTCAGTATTAGCATCTGTTACATCTTTATCTATCAAGTACAAGTTAACCATTATAATTTCAAAAGTAAAATACTTTCACCCTAGGGGAATTTCTCTGGCGATTAACTTTCTTATTTGTAGCAACATTGTCAGTGTGAGATTAGCCATTAAAATGAAGTCATGCTTGCCCTTGATTACATAATCAGATTGATTTTTTTTTTAAATGATTAGCAGTCAGCAAGGTTTTCTAGTGCCCATGAATAGTTATCTGCAAGCCACTGATGGTCTTGGGCTACGAAGTGCCCGACTAATTCCATGAACTAATAAGGGATACCCAAGCTAAGGAAAATACTATTATGATGTTACTTTTCAGTGGTCACAATGACTTTACATTTTCTGTATTAAATTCATGTATAGTCTGTCATATCAGCTTGTCTTATCTGCTTTTGGCTTACAAAGCCAAGCCAAGCCACACTTCTTACTCTGGTTAGTGCAAGTCACAATTCCATTTAAAAAAGAAAGATATGTTTAATGACACACACACACAAATCCAGAGTGTGCAAAAATCCCTGCAATAAGAGCTATAATAAATTTCTCCTTTACTTAAACTGGACAGGACTAATACCATCCCTGGATTTCAGAAAAATGCCTATGTTCTTTAAAATAATGACTGCATTCATGTACAGAATAACTGAACAATGGAATTTTCCTACAATATGTACTCCCAGAAAGAGCAGTCATTTTCAGTTCTGCCTGGAATTACTATTTGCTACCCTGACACCTTTGGCTTCCTGAGAAAAATTCAATCCATTGCTGATCTTCCAGAAAACATCATCCTAACCACTATGGAAACAGAAGTTCTTTGCACTAATATCCCACACAAAGACAGATTACAAGGCATCAGGAACAGCATCCCAGATAATGTCATGGCACATCTAGTGGCTGAACTTTGTGACTTTGTACTCACCCACAACCATTTCCAATTTGAGATGATTTAAATCCTCATGGTAGTGGCACAGCTATGGGTACCCACATGGCCCCACAATGTGCCAACATTTTTATGGCTACCGTAGAACAATTCTTCCTCAGATCTCATCCCCAAGTGGCACTCTGTTACTTATGGTACACTGATGACATCTTCATCATCTGGACACATGCAAAGGCGGCTCTTGAGGAATTCCACTGAGATTTCAACCATTTCCATCCTACCATCAACCTCAGCCTGGACCACTCCACACAGAAGAGTCACTTTCGGGACACTACAGTACAAATAAGTGATGGACACACAACCACCATACTGCTATATTTACCTACATCCCTTCAACCTCAATCTGAGATGCACCACACGATCCAGTGTCTATAGCAAAGCCCTAAGATACAACCACATTTGCTTTGATCCCTCAGAAAGAGACAAACACATTCACGATCTCCATCAAGCAGTGTCAAAACTACAATACCCACCTAGAGAAGTGAAGAAACAGACTGACAGAGCCAGATGGATACACAGAAGTCTACTAGTAGAGGACAAGCCCAACAAGTAAAACAACAGAACATCACTGGTCATTACCTACAGCTCCCAAGTAAAACCTCTCCAACACATCATCAAGGATCTACAATCCATTCTGGAAGATGATCCCTTACTCTCTTAAGCCTTGGGACACAGGCCAGTTCTCGCTTACAGGCAGCCCCCCCCACAACCTTAAGCAACTATACACCATACAACAGGAACACTAACCAAATACTTAACCCCGTTGCCAACTCTGCCCATGTATCTACTCAAGTGACACCTTCACAGGACCTAACCAAACCAGCCACTCCATCAGGGGCTCATTCAGCTGTTCATCCACCAATGTGATATATACCATCATGTGTGATATGTGCCAGCAATGCCCCTCTGCCTTGTACATTGGCCAAACTGGACTGTCACCACATAAAAGAATAAATGGACACAAATCAGATATCAAGAATGGTAACATTCAAAACCAGTAGGGGAACACTTCAAACTCCCTGCACATTCAGTGAAAGACATGACAGTTACAGTGCTCCAACAGAAACACTTTAAAACAAGACTCCAAAGTGAAACTGCAGAGCTGGACTTCATATGCAAATTTGACACCTTTTCATTAGGACCAAATAGAGATTTGGATTGGCTCACCCATTAACAAAGGAGATTTCCTTCTAGCTATTCTCACCTTCTTATCTGTTTTTCCACACTGGCTGAATAAAAACCACTTGCTTGCTTTGCTGAAAAAGACTGAACTGACTTTTTGACTTAGACTTCTCTGTATTTATTCACCTGACATGCTACAGTTTCTATTTCATGCATCTCATGAAGTGAGATTACAGTCATGAAACCTCACACAATAAATAAATTTATTAGTCTTTAAAAGTGCCACAGGAATCCTTGTTTGTTTTGTTACCGTACGTAAGCATAGTCAGTAGTTTAATCAAGGACAGCGTTACCCTTTTAGAAAACCTAAGACTAGAAGAAATGTTTCCACATTTCCTAAATTCAGTAAAAGCAGTTGGTTTATTCAGCAAAGTTGGCAACACTGAGACAGTAACAAGTAAACAGAATCTATGAAATTTTCACTGCCTAAGGACTCAGTAGTGACAAAAGCTTTGCCTAAAACAGGAGTAGGCAACCCCTGGCATGTGTGCTGACAGTGGCACCTGAACCCATTGAGAGCAGCAAGTGGCAACCTCTGTGGTACCACAGAAATTGCCACTCCTGCTTCTGAAAGCCACTCTGGGCTGCCCCCTTCAGGTGCAGCTGGGACACAGGGGGTCCTACCATGCCTATGTCTTCATGTGACACAGAAAAAAGCTGCTCAGAGTGGCTCCTCTCTGTAGTGTGATGCTCCCCAAAGGAGCCACCCTGGGCAACTTCTTTCTGCAGCATGCCTGGGAACCCCTAACAGGAGTCATTTCTTTTCATGGCATGCCTGGGGACCCCTGTCCCCAGGCACACTGCCAAGAAGAGCCACTCTGGACAACTTCTTTCCATGGCATGCTTGGGAACTGCTACCACTGCAGCTGTGACCACTGCTGAATTCTGAGGCAGTCGCCACACTTTTTCAGCAGAGGGGGCTGCCGGCACCAGCTGAGGGTCAGGGAGGAAGGACTGGCACAGGGGTTGGCAAAGGTTGCTGACCCCTGACCTAAAAACTGGAGGCTCTATTATTCACTGCGTTGAGTTTGGAGCTATCCTAAATTACAGCAGCTGCCTCCCAAGGGACCACTTACGAATTGGTAGACTGCAGCTGTGTTCTACCCCACGTCCAAGAAACCCTCCAAACTGAAGTTGGGGACAGTTGGTACTGGAGCCAGCTGAGGACATCCCACCTTCAGGGATTTCTCAGCTGGCTACTCACTTCTGCATCCAGTAGCACAAAGAAGCCAGGACATAGAGAGAGAGTGACTAAGACCCATATTCTGTGTATAGAACTTCAAAAAATGGCTACCACCAGAAAGACAAATACTAATCTATAACTGATCCACCACAATAACTCTCCGTTTTCTAGAAGCCCAAATAAATAAAATGGGAGCATTTCACACTCCAGCTTCAACTTTACTGACTTCCATGGTTTGTTTGCTTTCCTGGGTACTCACTTAGCACAGACAACTTCTTGTATCCCCATATGCTGCTATGCAGCCAAAGATTAAAAAAAAAAAAAAAAAATGACCACAAACACATTCTCATATGAACATTTTAAATCTATACTTTACCTAGTTTACACAATTTTTTGTAAAAGATGATGCTGAAGAAAGGAATGGCGCAAGAAGTTTTTCACAACACTGTAGAGGAGGACACTGTATATAAAGCTTACCTAAAGTTCTTCACTGAGTCAAGATGGGAAATTTCTATGGAACTGAAACAGAAAGGTGTTAGAACATTAGAAAGAAAGCAAAAGCATTACACAAAGCAACCTGACTAGATTAATAATTCATTAATTAATTAAAACCTTTTTTTTTTTTGGTATGTGAGAGACTATGATTAATACTCTGTTTCGTCCTTCTATTCCAAACAAATATTGCCTGAATGTGACTCAGCGGTACCTTTTACTTGGGAGTGGCAGAAGCAAAGTGATGACAATCCAAGTTTCTCCAGCTAAGAGTATCTGGAGATAATGTAGTTAAGGCAATGGCTGGAAAAAGCCGTTTTCAGATCAATCCCCAGCCCTCACACTTAGCTTGGAGGAATGGCTTAAGAACACTGAAAAGCAATTACTTGCTAATCTTATTGGACCAATCCTGTAAAAAGTGACAAAAGAGGAGAAAATAGCCCCTTTGTGAATGTTCCATTACAGCAGGACAACTCAGAGAGGCTTTGAGTTTACTTGCATTCCAGGCTCTTCTATCTGTAATTAGTATAAAGAACAGAAAGGCACACAGTGCTCAGTTATACGAGCCAAGAACAACGGCCATCAGCAAGTTACTGTTTAAAAGAAATGTGCATGGATGGGTCTGTCTTGGCATATGACAAATTACCATTTCTGTGGCAACAAAGCATGAACAACAGCATAAACACTGAAAGAAGACTAGCCTTTACTAAATTTTTCAAATGAAGACTCTTGGGAGTTATGATTTAGTCTTTAAGTTCTGTTTTTTACTGTTGCTTCTAGTCATTGTTTTGCTAGAACTAGGATTGTATAAGGAATGTGTATTAGTATGGATATGAATTTTTGTTTTTAAAATAAAATGACAAAATGTTCTGCAGTTACTATACCATCAATGGTCACTGCTTTACAAAACACAGGGAAAACTATACTGAAATGGGACTCGATTGTGCCTGCTAGGCACTGGTCTGGCGTGCAGGTCGCTTGGGACAACCCACCCAACAGAAACTCCAGAGACCTGGGTGTTTCCTGGACACTCCCTAACACACAAAGGCAATCTGTGCCCTGCCACTTTCTGAAGACAATACAATGTAGGTTGATTCTGTTTGCTGATAGGTGGGTGAGGATGTGGCCCCCGCCTTCTGGAATGGCTAGCAATGTTAGCCTTGTGCAATCCATGTGCCCAGCTGAGGCATGGGGGGGGGGCAAGAGGAGGTCCCACCCCATACCTGATGTATCCTTGTAGTGCTTCAGGACAATTTGCCCTGTTTGCATCCGGAATTTTCTCTGGAAGTCTATAGATCAAGAGTGGCCAAATTTATCGAACTCAAGAGCCACACAAGTTGATTATTAAACCTTCAAGAGCTGCCTTGCAGCATATGGCCATATTTTACATACTCTAAAACTACTTAGTTTAAAATTCATTGCACAGTTTAATTTTATCATAAAAAGAGGGCAAATATTGATCCTACTGTCAGATTCTAATAATTAAGGTTACCATGAAAATTAGGCCTATCTATACAGTAAAAACTTAGCTTCTCTCCACCCTCTCCAACCATGCCACTGCTTCTCCCCCCTGCCCCAGCCCCCTTCCTAACCCCCAGGCCCTCACACTGGCTCCCCAAGCCAACCCACCCACCTCCCCAGGGCCTCCTTTCCTGGCTGCTCCAGTGGCCAGGCACAGGCTGGGGCTTGCTCCCCTTGGTTTAAGTCCAGCCCAGGCTGAACATCCAATATGGCTGCTCCGGCAGCCAGTCACAGGCTGGGCCCCCCCCCGAGCATGCTCTGAGCATGATCTGAGCATGCTCAGGACAGGAGATTTAAAACTCCTCGGCTGGGGCTATTTTCCTCTGGCTTTCTTCCGCAAGCCACACTTTTTCATTCAAGAGCCGCATGCATGGCCATGCCCCCTACAGATAATGAATTTAATGTAACAATCAGTTGGTTACCTTTCAGCTTTCTTCTGTGACAAAATACCCCTGCTATAGACAAATGAGGTATGTTTTTACTCACTTAATTAGCCAGAAATACCAATGAAAATTAAACATTTTCCATTCCTGTTTATGCACCCTTTTTGCTGTTTGAAGGCATGCTTTCCAGTGAATGACATCTAGAGCTATGAGAAATTTAACTATCTTATCCTTTGAGAGGGTTAATGTCTCTCACTACCCTCTCAGCCAAAGTCAGATCCCAGGTGGGTCTTTAATTTTGCCCCTGTATTACAGAAAAAAGTTAATAGGTCAGAAACTTTATTTTCTCATGGAGAGACTGCTGCTGGCAAAGACTGATGATTCTGAGTGGTGGCATCCCCCAGCTGCTTGGAGAGAAGAAACCAACAGCTAGACTAAAGAAAGAACAAGGGTGAGAAGGCTGAAGGTCAAAGACGAAGGAACTAAACACTAATAACTGGGCTGTTTCCAAGAAGGCTGTCAAGAAAGGCCTATTCTGAGCAGTAACCATCTGAATGCCACATGGGCTAATGAGGAGGGGTCAGAGTGGCAGTACTTCAGGTAAATGTGTACAAGCACCAGCTAACACTAAGGGTATGTCTAGATTGACCGCAGCAAAATAGCCACCATCAGCATGATCTTCCAGGTGCAATTTAGCAGTGAGAATGAACTCACTGCTGCATTCCAGAAGTTGTCATAGCAACTCCTGCCCCCAATGGAAGTTGCTGAAAGCCGACCGCAAGCCATTTGTGGCCGATTTCCCACAGTGTCTCCCGGCGGCTTAGGAAATCACCAGCAGATACGCAAGGTATTTTACATGCCTTGTGTGTCTGCTGTTGACTGCCACTGAAAATCCCAGTAAGTGTAGACTAGGGCTAAGGTACAGTTCATCTGTGGAAATCTGCCTGTTTCCACTCACAAATGGGAGACAACTGATTGAAGCTAGGGAGAGCACAAGAAGTCTGTCACTGAATAGGTGAGCCCAGAGATGCAAAACTAGTCTTTTTGTCCTTTATTGGGACCCTGAAACAGGATGACCGGGTAATGGGATGTTTTATACTCTGGTGCAGCTTAGAAAGAACCTTGTTTGAGACTTGTGGTAAAGTCAGAAACTTGGGCAAGAGATCTCCTTGTTAATAAGGAAAGTTACAATTCAGGCAAGAAACTGGGATATGTGCAAAGAAATACTTTTCCTTTGAAAGAAGATTAAAAAAATACAAAACAAAACCACCAAGGGCAAATTCCAAGAAAGGCACACAAACTGACCTCACACAATGAACTCAGGCAATGGCTTCTAAAAAAACACTTTCTAGGGCAAACAGTGAAAGGGAAAGGGAATGAAGTTCAACCATCACCTCTGAACAGACAAAAAATGATAAATAAACCCCTGAAGTCCAAGAAAATGGCATCTGTTGTGATGACACTAGAGGGCAGATCTTGAAGGAATTCATTATTCATTAGTCCACCAGCTACTGGCACTTGAAGAATCAAGTTTCCAGATTCTCACATATTACCTGAAGGGCTTTCAGAAGAAATGGTTGAAAAGTTCTGTACTAAAACCATACCCAAGGAACCACATCTTAGCACACTATTAACATTCCAATCAGTGGCTTGCAGAATGAGAAAGAGAAGATAACTTTTTAATACTGTCTTGATGGGTGACTCCAGTTCTGAGTTCTTTCCAAACAGGGCAGAGTTTTTCTCCCATGGCACTAGTGTCCACCCCTGAGCAAAAGCGGCTTTGTTAAAGAGATTTATTTTTGTTTACTACACCCAGATTTAAAAACCTTGGCAGACACATGGAGAATGACTTAGATGTTTCTTGAGGGGGTTTGCTTTGATGAGCATGCTACCTGGCCATCTGCCTGCTGCACTGTGTGATTCAAGAAGTCTCTGACAAGGACGTAAACTATTGGCCTCAGTGGGAAGCAGAATGGTCTAGAGGGGGAGGCCACTACAGAGTTACACATTAGGATGAGAGAGAAAGTGAACTGTAAGAAGCTTTGTAAGCTCTTAAGAATATACAGTTTAGCAGTGTTGCTTGGAAAGGACACTCCCTACCTATCTTGAAAGAAATTTGGGAGGGACCAACTCTGTATTAGGAGCTGACTGCTTAACAGGGAAAACATAAAATATCGAAATCTATGGGAGACAATACCATCCTATTCTTCAAGGGGTATACAACTTCTCGGGATTCTCTGATGAGGAAGAAATAGAGGTAAAGAGTAAAGAAGAGGGAAATAGAGAAATAGAGGGAACCGAATATGAAGAGTCCTGCCAAATTTGAATCTCCACCTTCCATGGTGAAACACTCCTCAAGGAGGAGCTATGGAATCAGATACAGGGATTCCTCTCATTACCTGAAGCCAAAAATAAATCCTTGGACAAAATTCAAGAGAAGGCAAGGACAAAAGAAACCAGTGCATGTCTTGGAAGTTTCTTCAGAGACTAGAGTGTTCAAACAGGAGGGAGAAGGGACACTGAGAATGCCTGGCTGATAATACATTGTGTACTTTTTGTCAAGCACAATTGGATAGGGAGGGATGCTTTCAAATAGATTACAGGAAACTGTTTCAGATTGATCTTCCTTGAAGTCATGCAGGTATCCTCCCAAATCAATATGTAAACTGGCAATGTTGGCAAAATCCATGGAGGTGGCCTGAAATATAGCAAAATCATCTGGATTCAGATCTGCTGGCACTAGCAACTGATGGCTAGTAACCCAAGCAAATCTGTTATAGAATTGTGGAGAAGCACCACACGCAATCTAGGCTCATGACTGAAGGCTCATGATTTCCATGGTAGTCAGGACAGTGTCTGAATTTTTTAACTGGTTTCTGACATTTTTCTCAGTCTTTCTCCATCATGAGTAAGGACAAGGCAGGCCAAGGACAAAATAAGCAAACATGGCAGATCAGTCAGAGGCATGAAGAGCATCTCGAAGCAAGGCAAGAAACACACTAGAAAACCCATCTACCAGAGGACAGGGCAAAAGCATGTGCAAATTTGCTCCATTTGGATTGACACCTCCTTATCTAACTGACTAGAGAACAAGACACAACCCATCCGTCTATATCAGTGACTAACTCTCCACAGAACGGACATTTCCTGTTTCAGGACTGAACTAGCTAATTTTGAAGCAAAATACAGCTCATGATACCTTGTCCACAGAGACAACACACAAAGCTCACCTGTCTGGACATAAAGAGATGTAGAGCAAGATGAGAAGCACTGCTCCAACTATGGTGGCCAATGATGATCTCATCCAGGAGCTCAGCTGGCAAAAGTTACAGTACTGGACAATGGTGATCAGAATTGCACAACACATAAACATGGTATACTGCAATGAAAAGAAAGAATGACAAGTTACTCTTCTCTTGTCCCTTAGAGCCCCATCACAAATAGACAGCAGTTTAAATAAATTTCCACAGGGATAGCTGTGTTAGTCTAATCCAGCAAAAAAACCAAGGAGTCGTGTGGCACTTTAAGACTCTGTTAGTCTTAAAGTCCCACACGACTCCTTGGTTTTTTTTTGCTAGTTCAAATAAAGGTACTCAATCATCTGAATGATGAGAACGCAGCTTCCACTTACATAAAAGTGACCCACACATTAAATAACCAGGTATATTGTCTTTTCAGTTAACTCTGACACCTTTGTATGAATATCAGCAAACAGCACTATAGGTCTAGAAAAGTTGTGCTTCCAACAAGGAAGAAAGCTTCTACCATAAATAAATCTGTCACAATTTTCTTAACCACAGTTCTGGGTTACAACTTCTTTTGGTTTTTTTTTTTTGTTTTTTGTTTTTTAAATAATCACATCTTCAGCTCACCTTTGTAAAGTACTCAGTTTTTCCTATTCCAGCCATTGAGCTTGAGCATTCATCAATTACCACATCATGTTCTCAATTACATTCTTAAAGCAGCTCAGTAAATCACATCCATGTTTTCAGCTGGATATCAAATTATACTTCTGGGTTTAAAACATGAACTGTGTTGAGACCTAGAAACTCTGTAAAACTGACTGGTCTTAATATACTTTGTAGGATATTGTTATTCCATTAGTTACTGAGATCAACATGGGAGACTGTTACTTTGAGGAACAAAAATGAGCATAAGTTTAACATGTTAATTGATGCTGTGTGAAACTGGCATCTGTGCCAAGCTGAATGGTAGTTCTGCATTGTAGCTTTCTGTTCCAGTTCTCAAATCCAAGAATCTCAGAAAACCTCCCTCTTCACACCTTTACTAGACAGGTAAATTGATGTGCAAAGAAGATGCTTTATGAGAAACATCTTAACTTCTGCAGAATGAATTATTACAATAGTCAAATGAAAACAAGGAGTCCTGTGGCACTTAAAGACTAAGAAATTGATTTATTGCATGAGCTTTTGTGGGAGAAAATCCCATCTCATCAGACGCTTTGAAGATGGGGAACTTACAGAATGGGAAGAAATGAATGTAGGAAAGTGTAAGTCATGGGACCAGGCTTCAAAGAGAAGCTGCGAAGATCGAATTTATTTGCAAATTTGATTGCATGGCTTCAGGACTTAATAGGTACTTTGGATTTTCTCTCCTTACAACAGGTGATTTCCCCTCTTCTTCCTTCTTATGCTGCTTCCCAGTGTTTGAATCTTAACAATGGTTTTGATTTACTGTTACACACTGACTTGATCTCATGACTTACACATTCCCTGCATTTATTTCCTCCCATTCTGTAAATTCCCCCATCTTGAAAAGCATCTGACGAAGTGAGAATTTCTCCCACAAAAGCTCATGCAATAAATAAATTTGTTAGTCTTTAAGTGCCACAGGACTCCTTGTTTGTTTTGCTGAACTAGACTAACTTAGCTGCCCCTTTGGAAATAGTCAAATGCTTACGTTCAACTTACTTGATGTACTAATCAAGGCTGTGTTAAGAAAATCAGTGAGGATCCATGGCTAAAATAGAGAGCTCCATGAAATTGTATTGCAGGGACTTACTCTCCTTAGCATTAACTGTGCTGCTCTCTATGGATTCTGCTGGTCATGATCTCTTTCATTATAAGTGAAGTGGGACCCCATTGCTTTGCCTCAGAATCAGAGTATAAGTTGAAAATTTAGAATACTTTATTATGTTTCTACAGTAAGACAGTGGTTAAGCAAAACAGCAAGGCTACATTACAATTAGAAAACAATTTATCCACAAAAGGCAAACTAAAAACTTAAATAACTTACATTTTTTAAACCATGACAAGGTGTTTTCTGCTTTAATAACTCAAAGAGCTCAGCTGAATTTTTAAAAACATCTGCACACATAACTTTGTTAAATTCATTATTTCCACCTGTGACACTGACAGGAGAAAGGGGGGAAAGGTTATGCCACTAACAGACTGAATAACCCAAACCCAATTTTTGAGGACATTTAGAAGATAGAAAAGGTAATTAAGGGCCATTCACTGCCCAGTTTCGTGTGCTGACCCAGCTTCTATCCCAGGGCCAGCTCCTCAGCTGCTCCTTACCTCCCTGATTAAGTTAGGGTTTTGCCGTAGCCTAATCAGTTCCCAGCAGCTGTCTTCCCAGCCTTAGCCTCTCAAGCCAAGGCTAACAGGGCCACAGAATCATAGAATATTAGGGCTGGAAGGGACCTCATAAGGTCACTTCCTCTAACACCCCCCGCTAAAAGCAGGACTACTCCTACTAAATCATCCAAGCCAGGGTTTTGTCTAACTGGGCATTAAAAGTTTCCAAAGATGGAGATTCCACCACCTCCCTAGGTAACCCATTCCAGTGTTTCACCACAGTCCTAGTGAGAAAGGTTTTCCTAATATCCAGCCTAGACCTCCCCAGCTGCAACTTGAAACCCTTGCTCCTTATTCTGTCCTCTATCAGTACTGAGAACAGCCCAGCTCCCTCCTCTTTGGAGCACCCCTTCAAGTAGTTGAAGGTTGCTATCAAATCCCCCCCACCCCCCCCAGCCTTCTCTTCAGCAGACTAAATAAACCAAATTCCTTCAGTCTCTTCTCGTAAGTTATCTGCCCAAACCCCCTAATCATTTTTGTTGCCCTCCACTGGAATCTTTCTAATTTGTCCACATCTTTTTTGTAGTGGGGAGACCAAAACTGGACACAATATTCCAGAGGCAGCCTCACCAGTTCCCAATAGAGGGAATAACCACATCTCTCAATCTGCTAGCAATGGGCCTCCTGATGCTGCCCAATATTCTGTTGTCCCAAAAGGCCAACAAGGGCAGAGTGTTGACTCACATACAGCTTCCTGTCCACTGTAACACCTAGGTCCTTTTCTACAGACCTGCTAGCCGATTGGTTTCCAGCCTGTAGCAGCACATGGGATTTTTCCATCCTAAGTGCAGGACTTTGCATTTGTCCTTGTTGAACCTCATGAGATTTCTTTTGCCCCAATACTCCGATTTGCCTAGGTCTCCCTGAATCCTATGCTTACTCTCCAGTGTATCTACCATTCCCCCCAGCTTGGTGTTGTCTGCAAACTTACTAAGCATGCAATCTATCCCATCATCCAGATCATTTCACTACTCCTGCCCTGTTACAGGCCCCCATAACAGATCCTACTAAAAAATCTGAATGAGGTGAAGTGGACTGAGGCCTGTGAACAAGGCTTCCAAAGAATAAAAGAACTCTTATATAAAGAGCAGGTATTAGCCAGCCCTAATTTTGAAAAAACACTCTCACTATGCATGGATTCTTCTAATGTGGAGTAAAAAGCTATGCGTATGCAGGACAGGGAAGTGGGGTAACAGGCACTCCATTTGCACCCCACTACAAAAAACTAAAATTTGAACAACATAATGCTACTAAAGAGAAAGAATGATACATGACTGCCTGGGCTCTAAAGTGACTTAGACCGTAATTGTATAACAAGAAGTTTATCACATTCAGTGATCATGCTCCATTGGTGATGTTCTATAAAACCTAAGGAACCAATTCTAGGCTACTCTGTTGGAGTTTGGCCTGCTAGGAATTTGATGTGAATATAATTCATATCAAATGCGAAGAGACTCTTGTAGCTGGTGCCTTGTTAAGACTAGGATGCCCTTGAGATGGATTCAGGAGCTCAATTACTCCTTTAATATACCAATCTTGCCCCGGGGTGACACTGAGCCATGGGGAGGATTATCCCACTAACAAGGTTTTTGGAGACATTTAGAAGATGGTTTAGGGACACTTAGAAGAAGATGCGAATGGTAATTAGGACCATTCATTGTAACTAACTAAAACTTTGAACTCGCTGTGTTAAGTATGTGGAAATAACTATAGGTCTGTAATTATCTATAATTTTGCTACTGATTATTGATGTAACCATATAGTTTCTGTCTATCACTATATTCTGTTAGTTTAGAAATCAAAAGAAGATATTAACATTTAGATGGAATTTTACTGGAGCCGTGTCTTTGTTTCATTTCCCTTTGAAGAGTAAGTAATAAATACCTGTACATTGTAGACTACCAGTTACCTTGTGCTACTGTAGCTGCTACTTATTCGTGTGCACAGGACAGAGGAGAGGATACTTCAAAGCCACACGTAATCACTTATTAATTAGTCAAGGAGGTACCTGTTGTGAAGAGATACCAACAGACCTACCAGGGACCTATAAAATCTATATGGCCCAAATTCTGTCATCTTACACCTGCTTGGATTCCATCAAAAGGAATAGTCCTAAAGTTAAATTTCCAGCAGTGCCCTGCATTATACTTGGAATTCTCATGAAAGAAGTGGAACACTCTACAGTTTAACTAATGCTAGGAGAACTTTTACAACCCAGCAATGTATCATCTTCACTGCAAAGCTGACCTAAGAACTTTATTTTTATCTGTGCATGCATTATGATCTTTGAACCACTATTTCCTTTTTAAAAGGAAGTATCACTTTACCTAACAAAATTGGATATAAGCATGTGCTTAGATAGTATCTGCAATGCTGGATAACTGGCAGAATGTTTTAAAATACAGTGGACAAAGATTTGTAGTAATTGCCAACATATTTGATTTGGCTGTCTGGGTGACAGCCTAATGAGTTTGAATTCTAAGAGAAATCAAATCAGATACTGTGAAACAACCTCTTTGTTGCTGGAGTGGTGAGTCTATTTTTCGGCATAACCCACCAATTTATAGGATGTGCCTGTCCCATTCTTTGCAGTTTGCCTTAACAGAGCAATCTCAGTGTGGCTCCCCAAGGGGCCAAAGCCCAGCCCCGCTTTCAGGTCTCCTAAAACAGCAGAGCACTGGACCTCACTTCCTTTGAAGCCCTGAAAGAAGGCAGTCTACAAAGGGTCAGTAAGTGTCATGTTTTACTATGTAAACATTGCTTTGGAAAGTTTTTAAATTATTATTATGTTACATACAAGAAAGGTATAAATGTTAATAAAAAAATACTTTGCAAAACCATGTCATAGTAAAATATGGCACTTCCCTGTCTCACAGACTGGTTCCCTTTTCCCAGAGCTCCATGATTGTTGTGACATCACTGAGCACAGGCCTGTCTGGGACATCTCTTGGAGATTGACCCAATAATCCAGTGACTCTGGGGGAGCTGAAACGGGGTGGGGGGGGGAGGCAAACACATGTGTAACAAATAGCATTCTTACTTGCTACCACTTGGAGGATTCAACATATGCAAACTGCTACTAAGTGGGGCTGAGCATGCACAAATTCCTTTGTTTTTGTTCCTGTATTTTAAAAAAAAATATTTAGGAGGTGCTGACATACTATGGGGAACAGGACTATGTAAGATAAATAGAAGCCGAAAAGGACTGAAGGTTCTCAGCACTTGTCAGGTTCCAGCCTAGTGTTGTCTGGGTTCTGTTGCTTATATAGGACAGGCTCCAGCAGCTAAGAGTGCAATCCCAGGGAGGGTCTGTGCCTCCAGTTTCTATGCCTGAACTGCAAACTTTGAGTCCCTGAACAGAAGAGTTGGTTGCTCACCTGTAGTCAACTCTATTCTTCGAGATGCATGCCCTGAGATGCTCTACCTTAGGTGTGGCAGTGTCCCAGCACTGATCCACGGAGTCTTCACAGCAGTGGTCCCAGGGTGGCACTTGCGCAGAAGGTGGCTTGTGACAGCCTCAGCGTGATTTCGGCGCAAGCACTCCCCACTCTCCTCAGTTCCTTTTTAACTGTAGTTGTTATCTGTAATAAAAATATAGAAGCAAGAGGGGAGGAGGGGGGTGGTGGTGGAGCATCACGGGACACACATCTCGAAGAACAGAGTTTACTACAGGTGAGCAACCAACTCTTCTTCTTCGAGTGCTGTCCTGTGATGCTCCACCTTAGGTGACTGTTTAGCAGTTGTTTACAGAGGAGGTGGGTTTTCTTGTACTGTTGAAAGTATCTGCTTTCCCACATTAGTACCGTTGGCTGCAGCAATGTCTAATGCATAGCGTGTCGTGAAGGTGTGGCGTGTGGACCAGATAGCTGCTTTGCAAATGGCTGTGCTATGGATGTCTTTCAAAAAATGCTGTAGTTGATGCCATGGCTCTGGTTGAGCGTGTATGAATACTGTTAGGAATCTGATGGTTGTTCAGGCCGTAGGATGTGTGGATGCATTCATTTATCCATTTGGACAGTCTGTGACTTTATATAGATGAATTCTTTTTGCTGCTCTGCAAATGACATGAAGAGCCTATTTGATTTCCTAAACTGTCTAGTTCCGTCTAGGTAAAAAACAAGCGATCTTCTAACATCTAAAGATGTCTTAAGCAGTGTATTATGTGGTTTCAGGTAAAAGGTAGGAAGATGTATGGATTGGTTTACATGGACATCAGAAGCCATTATAAGTAAAAATTTTGGATCTGGTTGTAAGGAAACCTTGTCATTGTGAAAAGTTGCATAAGGAGGGCTGTATCTAGGTGCATTTATCTCTTTGACCCTTCTTGCAGATGTAATGGCTACCAAGAATGAAACTTTCATGGATAGATGGTGCAACAAGCAGGTCGCTAAGAGCTCAAACAGTTCTTTTGTTAAGGTGTGAAGGAATAGCTTAAGGTTACAGGGAATCATAGTATGTCAAATAAGTGGTTAGAGTTTTTGAAGTCCCATTAGGAATCGTTTAACTGTTGAGTGATTAAACAGAGAAGAGTCATTTAAGCAATCATGAAATGCTGAAATTGCCAATAAGTGTACTTGAATAGAACTATCTGAGGGTGAAGAATGTTTTAAATATAAGAGATAATCTAAAATTTGTGGAACTGATGCTTGGTTTGGGACAATCTTGTTGTTTGAACATCAATGAGAGAATCGTGTCCACTTCTGAACATAGGATTTCCTGGTTGCTGGTTTTCTGCTATTTAGAAGGATGTATCACACTGGTTCTGAGCATGTGGCATCTGTCAGATGGACCCAGCTAGGTACCACGCCATGAGGTGGAGTCTATGAATGTCTGGATGTTGAGATGTGACATTGTGTCAGTATAATAGATTTTTGATCAGAGGTAGTCATATTGGTTTGTGTGCCAACAGATCGAGGAGTTGTGTGAACCAAATTTGTTTGGGCCAGGCTGGTGCTGTGAGGATCATAGTGGCATGATCTGCCTTCAGTTTCTGTATCACTTTGCGTATGAGAGATGTTGGTAGAAAAGCGTACAGAAGATCCTTGAACCAGTCTATGAGAAATGCATCCCCGAGGGACTGCGAATTGCTTCCTGCTCTGAAACAGAACTGAGGGCATTTCTTGTTTTGTGATGTGGTGAAAAGATCTACTGTGGGAAAACCCCATCTGCGAAACATGTTTTGAAGTATTCTGTCGTTTAACTGCTGCTTATGGGCTACGGGGAATACCCTGTGTAGACTGTCTGCTGCGGTATTTTGAACCCCCAGCAAATATGCAGTTGGTTATGTGGATCTAATTGTGTACACAGCAATTCCAGAGTTTTATGGCCTCTGCTCATAGGGAAGGAGATCTTGCTCCTCCTTGACGGTTTACATAATACACACAGGCTAGGTTATCTGTCATGACTCTCACTGCTTTACTTTGAATTACCAGTAAAAAGTGTAGACAAACATTCCTGATTGCTCTCAGTTTGAGAATGTTTATGTGTAGTGTGGCTTCTGATTTTGTCCATTTCCCTTGAATTGACCGTCTTTAAATGGGCCCCCCATCCCATAAGAAAGGCATCTGTTGTATCATCATGGACAGTTGAGGCCAAGAAAAAGGGACCCCTTGAAGTAGATTGCTTTAGTTTTCCCACCAATTCAGTGATGTCCTGATATTTAGGGGAACCCTGACTACTTTGTTTAAGGTGTGGACGTGGGTCTTGTACACTGTTGCAAGCCAAACCTGAAGGGCTCTCATTCTGAGTCTTGCATCTGGAACAACTGTAATGCAAGCCACCACATGCCATAACTGTTGAAGTATGGTTTTCACTATAACAGTTAGTGCCATGTGAATAAGCTGTACCAGGTTGTTTATTAGCGAGCTTTAAAGTTTCAGTAGATATGCCGTGCTCGCATTCGAATCTAGAACAGCACCTATGAATTCTATTGATTGTACTGGTGCGAGGGTCAATTTTTCTGTGTTTATTTTCAGGCCTAGATCTTAGAACAACTTCACTGTAGTGGAGATAGCGTGCACATGGTGATTGTGAGAGGGATCCATTATCAGACAATCATCAAGATATGGGTAGATCTTGATTCCATGAATGTGGAGTTATGCTGCAACCACTGCAAGGACTTTGGAGAAGACTCAAGGTGCTGTGGAGAGACTGAAGGGCAGGACCTTGAACTGATAATAATGATTCTCGACCATAAACCTTAAGAAATGCCTGTGGGAAGGATGGATCATTATGTGAAAATATGCGTCTTTAGGGTCAAGGGCTGAAAACCAATCCCCCTCCTGCAACATAGGGATGATAATATTTAGAGTTACCATCTTAAATTTCTGTCACCTTACAAATTTATTTAATGGTCTCAGATCTAATATTGGCCTCCAACCACCAGTTTTCTTCTGTACCACAAAGTATTGGGAATAGAATCCTGAATGTTTGAAAGCACCTGGCATGGGTTCTATGGCACCCGTTTGGATTAGTTGATGTATTTCTTCCCTGAGGATCTGTACATGAGAGAGATCCCTGATGAGGGACAGGGAAGGTGGGTGGTTGGGAGGGAGAGATAGAAATGGGATAGAATATCCGTATTCAATAATTTCGAGTACCCATTTATCTGATGTAATGGTGGACCAGGCACTAATACATTTTTTAAGACGAAACTCAAAGTCTGAATTAGTATTGAGTATGCTGTCAGATAATGGGGGGTTTCAGACCCTCGACCAATCACTCAGAATGGTGATTTGGGGGGTGGGAGTTGTTGCTTTAAGTTAGATTGCGTTGACTGTTTGCACTTATGTGGTCTTTGTTTGTTTCTTCGGTGTTGGTCATATGGTTTTGTATGATACTGGGATAGATACTGTGCTTGGTAACGGCATCAATATGGAAGAGAGCGGGGTTGTCTCTTTTTAAAGTAAGGAGTGTATATGCCTAGGGCGCACAGGGTAATCTGAGAGTCCTTCACAGAATGGAGTATCTCATCTGTTTTGTCAGAAAATAATTGTCGTTTTTCAAAAGGTAAGTCTTCTATTCTGTTTTGCAGGTCTTTCGGAAATGCGGCAGTGTGAAGCCAGGATGCTCAACGTAACACCACAGCTGTAGCTACCATTCTGGCAGCCGTATCTGCTATATCCATGGAGGTTTGCAGGAAGACTTGAGCTGCCAACTGACCCTCTGTAAGTAGTGACATATTGTTCTCTTTTATGATCTACCATATCAGAGGCAAGTTTTGATAATTTTTCAAATATGGTGTGATTATAATTGTATAGAAGAGCCAAGTAATTGGCTATTCTCATCAATAAAGCGGATGAGGAATATACCTTTCTGCCCATGAGATCTACATGTTTCCAGTTTTTATCAGATGGTGTAGAACTGAAATTAGGTTGTTTATTCCTTTGATTTGCTGCCTCAATCACCAAGGAATTGGGTGATGGGTATATAAAGAGAAATTCCATTTCTTTGGGCAGGATGTAATAGTTTCTATCTGTGAGTTTGTTAGTAGGGCGAATGGACACTGGAGTTTGCCAGATGGTGTTAGCAGGTTCCATAATCACTTGGTTCATTTGGAATAGCTATCTTCAATGAGGCTGTTGTGTGAAGGATTTTTAAGAATTTATGCCGTGATTCAGTGACTTCCTCTAAAGGGTAGGTCTTGAGCTACCCTTTTGAATAAATCATTAAATTGTTTTGGGTCATCTGATGAGCCTGAAGTAATCGGGAGAAAAGCCTCCTCTTGAAGTAGTGAGGAGTCTGTGCTGGTTGTTGTGAGTCATGAGCTCTCATTGTGGTCACCAAATGCCCTCTTTCCGAAGGTTCAGATGCGCTATTATGGCTAACAGCAGGAGATCTTTCATTATCAAAATGAATACTGTTGCATGTCTCATAGGGTTTACCAGCAGGAGGATGTGAGCCTCTGTCATACTTGTGTCTATGGTGATGATACCGTGGAAGACAACATAAGTGTGCATAATGAGAATGTTGTCTGTGCCTATGATAATAATCAGGTGTATAGGATCTATGGCACTTTGAAGCACACATCGGTGAGGAATGCCCAGAAGAAAAACAGGATTCAGAGTGCCTGCTATGCTGGTAATAGAAGAAGTGAGTTGAAGAACAGGCACTAGCTAATCTGGAGGTGTAAACATCATAGCAAGTGGGAGAGGAAACATGGTGTTGTTTACGAGTTCTTTTTCTTGGAGGGGATTTATGAGTGCGCTCCTCATGCCTTTGTAATGGCATGGTGCTGAGTCATCTCCTGCGCTTGTACTTGCAACGGTGCCAAAGGGTTCACTGACTGATTTTGGTCCAAAGGTCTGGGGTGGTTTTTTTTTTTTGTTTTTTTTTTTATCATCAGTTCCGAGGTTAGAGTGTTCTCCAGCACCGCAGTGCCTCGCATATCATTATGTGGCATCATGTTCTTAAATGACACTGCTTTTGGCGCCATAGTGATGTCTGTTGCTGAGCAATGCTGCAAAGTGTTTTGCTCAGGCTTTGATTGTGCTGAAGTATCAGAGTGTGCTGAATGCCTGGCATGGTGAGATTTACTGCTATCTTGGGTTGTTTTAGAAGCCTGAGAATTATCAGCACACGAATCACCCAAGGAACCTACAACCTCTGGGGTGTTTGTTTGGGAGATTTTCTCTTTGGCTTGTGCTCCTTTCTAAAAGTGGGGTTCTCCCTCATAGCGGGCACTTGCTTTTCATAGCTCTTTGAATGGTCTGCCATGTGACTGGAACCAGTTTCAGCAGAAGGGCGGAGAGATTTCTCCATTAGGTGAACTTTTAGCCAGTGCTCTCCATCTTTTCGAGCTCTTGTGCTTAAATTAGAGCACTCTTCAGATTTCTGTGGAATATGGGATTCACCCAAACATCAGACGCATTGTGAATGGCTGTCAGCAACCGGCATTGCTTCATTACAGTTGGAATACCTCTTAAAGCTGGGAGACAACGGCATGTTCTGCAGCAGAAAGCAATTATAATAAATCTATAAATTCAGTTGTTGTTCTTGAGACCGAGTGTTGTTTCCTTCCCTGTTTTCCTTTGTTTAGGGATTCCTGAGGTAAAAGCCAACCAACTTTTTTTTTTCTTTCTTTTCAGAAAAACTATCTAAAGAAGACTGCAAAAAAAATGGTGACTAAACTAAGTAACTTTTTTTAGTCAACAGGGTTCTAAAAAGTCTGGGGAGAATGGAGCAAGAGACACCGCTGTTCAGTCGGGGACGCTTAAAAGGAACAGAGGGAAGTGGAGAGCGCTTGTGCCGAAGCTTCACTGAGGCCGTCACAAGCCACCTTCTGTGCAAGCGCCATCCCGGGACCACCGCTATGAAGACTCCGTGGATCAGTGCTGGGATGCTGCCGCACCTAAGGTGGGGCATCACAGGACAGCACTCAAAGAAGAGACTCTGTTCAGGGAATGACTTCTGCCAATTCCCCAGGACACTCCATACAAAGCATTCTGAAATGCTGCAGGCAGAACCACTCTTTATTCCCTTGTCTCAATTTAACTTTCATCATCACCTCCTGTTTGTTTCCACTGCTGATCAGGCCACTTCCACTGCCCATCTCACCAGTCTTCTGGTAGGCCCACAAAACTAGGTGGTATGTGACTCAATTTAGCAGCCTCTATAGTTCCTATTATACTCCTTTCCAGTCATAAGCTTTAAGGACTGGTGCAGGGTTTTTGCTACTCCTTGAATATAGCCAACTGCCTCTGCAGATCTCTCTGCTCCAGACTCGATATTTCAGGAATAGTACTTGCTGCCATCTGGTCCTCTATTCTCTGGAATACACACTTCATAGTTCTTCAATTCAAGTGGTACTAGTCTGATTTCATCTGACTCCTAACACCAAATAAATGACCTTTCAACCTATACACAGTGTTCTGTGCCTCACTCCCTACCACAGAACTGTGCCAGCTGCTTGTCCTCTTTCCCAGGATTTGCATGGACTGTGGCCTGCATTTCCCTGCCACAGACAATCAGGCTGGGGAGATGAATCAATGTGACGGATGTCTTCTGGTGGAATCTCTCAGGAGGCAGGTGGAAGAGTTACAGGAGGAAGTGTCTAGGCTAAGGAGTAGCCATGCCCTGGAGAAGCTCCTTCATAGCATCCACGAGGAGACATGCAAGAAGGAGGATACTCTCCAGGTGCTGAAGACTACTGGAGAAGGATGGGATGCCTATGGCAGAGGGAGGACACTGGCAGCTGGTTACCTCTGGCAGCAGACAGTGCTCCACCCCTGCTCACATACCACCCTCCATTGTGATGAAGAACCATTACGCAGCACTAGAGACGATGGATGAGGTGGAAGAGGAGATGCCATGCACACCAAGTTCAGCTGTTCTCAGTAGTAGCAGAGGACAGAACAAGAAGCAATGGTTTCAAGTTGCAGCTGGGGAGGTCGAGGCTGGATATTAGGCGAGTGGTGAAGCATTGGAATGGGCTACCTAGGGAGGTGGTGGAATCTCCATCTTTAGATATGTTTAAGGTCCAGCTGGACAAAACCTTGGCTGGGATAATTTAGTGGGAGTCGTCCTGATTTTTTGGCAGGGGGGTTAGACTAGATGACCTCATGAGGTCCCTTCCAACCCTATGGTTCTATGATTCTATGATTTCAGGTAGGCCATTGTCCCTCCGCATCTCCTGACTGTCCAATAGGCTCACCTCTGGAGCAGACTGTCTGCTTCTTTGCCCCTCCAGCTTTCTCACAGACCCCTTCACAGAGAAAGGAAATTCTTTGCATCTTCTTTTCTACTTTTTCTCTCCTCCAGCTAATTTTTCTCTCTTCTTTTAAATCTATCCCCTCCCAAGTACAGTGAGATTACTAAACCCTCTCAGATTCCTTTAACTCTTTTGGTACTGGTACATGCTTCACACCTTCTCACAGGCCACAATCCCACAATTCATTCATTGAGGAAAAGAATTCATCTTTAAATTAAAGAAAATAGAGCTTAATAAGCTAGAAATAACACTTAGAGTTTCTACATTACTTGGAGGCAAAGAGTTACAGACCAATTTAGAAGGCAACTAGTAAGTTTTGTGTTCCTGAGAATATGCCACTTATTTTGACAGTTAAACACTGCACCACTATTGATATGACAGACGCAATCCACTGCTAATACCATTACTGCTGCTGAACTTCAGAAATGAGCCATGCAAGTCATTAAGAATAGTCAGCATCTCATTAGATAGGGAGAAGTTCCTGCTCAGAAATTAATCTTTAATATAGTTAAAAGTTCCTAAGATGTATTCAAATTTGCTATTTACATAAAATTCTGTTTAAATTTAATGCTTTTAAAAAAGGGTTTTTCCTACTAGTAATGCCAGCGTAAAGAACCAATCCTATCCTCTTGGGAGAAACATAGCACATGGATGAAGGAAATTGGAGAAGGGAGAAGACAGAAAGGGAGGCACTCTACTCAATTACAGTTTGACAGGATATATTGTCCTATAACTTACATGTATGTTGGTTTCAAAGTCAGAGGTGAAATGTGAAAAAACTGCAAGAGCCGGGAGGGAAACTAGGATTGCACCGATGAAATGTCGAGGCAGCCAGCCAGAAATCACCTCCAACAGGCGCTTAGTACAAATCATCACCTCCTCCAGAAAGAATGCCATTCTGGAACAAATGAAAGCACAAACCAAGATTTTTTTCTTCCAGTGCATCACTTAACATATATGATTTACCCATAATAATAGTTACTCCAGTTGCTATAGTTTATGTTGCATACCTAATCAGCACATAACTCCATGCTATCACTTGTTTCTAACTTCCATGTCTGCTGAAAGATAAAACTTTTATTTTTTTTTTTTAAAAAGCTTTAAGAAAATCCCTTTTCTCACTTGTAAGTTATGAAAGTGTGGGGAAAACTTCCATATCTTCCCCTGACTATGAAAAAATTTGGGCTGTTTTTTTGAAGTAAATGGTTTTGAAAGTCACAAAAGTTGTTTAAAATCACAGAGTATTGGAAAAGTTGGTGTGAGTATGGATAGTTAATTCTGCTAATCAGTTAGCTGGAGACTTAAGGACAGTTTAGGAACATACTTTTCTAGCGTTTTAGTGTCTTCTGAACTACCTCTCACAACGACAGACAGCTTGACAGAAGTTTTCCTCTGAAATCAACCAAAGTTCTCCTGTGGTATTAGGCTCAGTTCATTCTTCACAAGGAGTGGGGGGGGAAATGAGGCTGTTTGGCTGCCCCACAGCTGACTGGATCAGCAAGGCCTCAGTGCATAAAAAAAAGTCATACTGAGCATTTTGGGAAGCCAGTTTGCAGCACACATGCTCCTTGGGCTCATCTGTATTTCTTGTAACAAACATCAGTGTAGCTGGCACTGCACAATGCATTCTTCAGGAAGAAACTGTCCTTGCCTCAACCTGCTTACAAGCAAAATGTCCAGTCTTCTGAAGTGAAGTGCTGAGTGAACCATATGCTGGGAGAGGGAGAGAAGCAGAAAGCAATCTAGGAAAAAGTGGCATTTATCCCCAGATAGCACAGGACTCCTGTTACCAAAAAAATCCTAGGCACTTTCCAGGAAAAACAAATGTAGTTAACACAGAAGCTGAGTTTACACAAAGTAATCAATTACTTAATGAAACAAACCTAAAGAAACAATTGAAACTCAGTTTAAAATGGAAAAAAAAAAATTAGGAAGTAACATAATGAAGTTAAGGTAATCCAAACCACCTCAACTTTGGACCTCTATGACACTGGTCACAGAGTAAATGAAAATGAAGAGCTAGTGCTGTCCACAAAATACTAACCTCACAGCGTCAGTAATTCTGAGGTCTGAAGTGCTATAATTGGAATACCTCACTCTTGCTGATAAATTATTTTTATGTTATGAAAACATTCCAACCAAAGTGCACCTCCCTTTGTATTGCTACAGAAAACTACTCCTGTATTCTTTAACACCAGGCTCAGTCACTGAAAGAGAGATTTTTTACAGCTCATCATCACAAGAGACCACATTTGGGACAATCGTATTGAATCGAATCATAGGGTTGGAATAGACCTCACGAGGTCATCAAGTCCAACCCCCTGGGGCTTGAACCCAGGACTGTCTGCATATTAAACAGAGGTACTAGCCACTACACTAGGTGCTCACATATGGCTCAAGAATATGCCCCAAAAGTTTAACAGATTTTAACTGTTAAAAAGTTTCATGCTGTCAGATTAAGCATATACTCAGAGTTACTGTAGCTGGGGACTATTCATGTTTAAAAGCCTAAACAAAAATAAGGTAACCAAATCATTGGGGGCAAAATATTACATTTAAGTATCACATAAGTATATGTAGAGTATCAAAGCCATGCATTCTAGAATTCCTTGACTGTACAGGCAAACTGTGCAAATAAGGCATAGGATCCACTGAAACAGGATGAAAAAGTCTTTGTAAGAATTTTTCTCAATAAAAACCAAGGAGTCATATGGCACTTAAAGACTAACAGATTTATTTTTCACATGAGCTTTTGTGGGAGAAAATCCCACTTCATCAGATGCTACAAAGACAAGGGAACTTACAGAATGTAAAGTTCTGTAAGTTCTCCCTTCTTCAAAGCATCTGATGAAGTGGGATTTTCTCCCATGAAAGCTCATGTGAAGAATAAATCTGTTAGTCTTTAAGTGCCACACAACTCCTTGGGGTTTTTTTTTGCTAGACTACAGACATGGCTGCCCCTTTTCTCAATATGTTTTCATTTTAAACACCAGATGTGAAGGACATGCAAGGTAGGGGCTAGCGGGCAGAACCAGAACCGTCATGTGGCGTTTTGCCGCCCAGGGCGCGTTCCGATTGGAACGTGCCCCTTCCCATTAGTGGCACTCAGAGCTGCACTGCAAAGTCACCCCTTTAATAGTGCAGCTCTATTGAGCTGCTTCGGGCCACCTGGGGCTGTGCCCCATCGGCCCCGCCATAGTTACAACCCTGGGCAGAACTGAAGTTCTTTGGGGGAATTTAGCACTATTTTTCCATTCTTTTGCAGGAGATTTTGTTTGTTTGTCAGTGTAACTTTAATTTTAAATTTCCAGGTTAACTTTTTGTGGTTTTTCTGAAAAAACTACAATACCCTTTAAAGGAGTTGAATTTTTCTTTTTTACTTCAGTTTTAAAAAACTTTTGTTCACCTGGGATTGCATAAATAACTACAGAGACAAAACAGACAAAAAGTCCTGTGGCATTGTCTAAGACTAACAAGTTTATTCATCGCATGAGCTTTCATGGGAGAAATCCCTCTTCATCAGATGACTGAAACTGGAAAACTTACAGTAATAAACATACAAGATAAAGCAAGCTATAGGTAACAAAAGAACAAGAGAGAAATTTGTAATATTCCAGTGCCCCACAAGAGGGAGCTCAGAGGCTTTTTAAACTCCAGTGGAAATTGGATTTTCCAGCTTAGAATAGAATAGAATAGACTCATAGGGCTGGAAGGGACTTCATGAGGTCAGCTAGTCCAACCCCCTAGGTTTGAACCCAGGACCTTCTGTGTGTAAAGCAGATTTAAGATTAACTGGTTTTTATCTAAACAAAAGAATAATTACAAAGCCTTACTTTATATATAGATAAATGCTTTTCAACAAAGAGTTGGTAGTTCTGCAATTTTGTAACTGAATTCCTTCAGAACTCTTGAGAGAATATCATTTGGTCTTGGTGAATTATTACTGCTGTAATCTATTCTAAATCTTCCTCTTTTGACACCTCAGCCTGGGACACCAAAAAAAGAACAGCTTAAGGGTTGCAATTTCCCTCTCATCTCTGCAGTGAAGACAAAGAATTCTTCCAGATTCTCCATAATGTTTTTTTTATTTCTTGAGTGCTCTGGTAGCACTGTGATTGTCCAGTGGCCCCACAGATTGTTTGGTAGGCTTCCTGCTTCTGTAGCACTTAAAAACCTAATTTTTTTTTAATCTTTTGCAAGTTGATCTTCAAATTTTTTGGCCAGCCTAATTATATTTTTAAACTTGACTTGCCAGAGTTTATGCTCCTTCCTATTTCCTTCAGTAGGATTTGACTTCCAGTTTCAAAGGAAAACAAATGAGGAGTCTGTGGAACTTTTAAAGACTAACAAATTTATTTAGTGAATGAACTTTCATGGGAGAGACGCCACTTCATCAGACACTTGAAAATGGAAATACAGTATAGGAGGGAAATATAAATGCAGTGAAGTGTAATCATAGGATCGGATGCCAGTTGTATTGATTCAAAGGGAGCTGGAACTCCTCCCAACTATCCTATTGTTGTTCCATTCAATTTGAATATACAAGACTCATGGGGAACGCCTAGAGTCTGTCTCTGCAATGAGGAAGATTCTTGGCTGGTTGTTGCACACTCCTGATATTCTGCCTTGCTCCTGGTTCCTGACCGCAGCCCTGGTACTCAGTCTGGTTCCTCATCCCCTTATTAGCTTCTCACTGCCCACAGTGCCTCAGTTTCTGCTTCCGCTCTCTGTTCCCGTTGACTCATGCTGCTTCCATTCCACTAATAACCCTACTTCAGCCAATGCACTTGGCTCTAACCCAGTGTGGCTCATCAATATCAACAATGTCGTGGTCCTTGGCCTATGGACCGTGAAAGAGATCCTAAGACAGATTCATATCAACTCCTTGAAGGGAGAGATCTATGTGATCAGGGACTGTATACTCAAAAGAATCAAGGGACTGTTGCTAAATAAGATACAGGGAATAAAAGTGTGCTGTTTACCAGGAGCAGGGATACAAGATATGGATGGGAGGTTACAGAAGATCCTGATAGGCAAGGGGAAACGTGCATCAATGATGCTTCATGTCTGAATGAATGACACTGCTAGATTCCTTCAAAAAGAAATGGAAGCTCAGGTGATTTTAGGCTGAATACTTCTGGTCCCTATAGAGGGAGTGAAGGCATGACAAGATAATGAACATCAACAGATGGCTTGTGGATTGGTGCTACAAGGAATGTTTTTGGGTGATCAACCATTGTGGGGCATTTACAGAAAGCAGACTTTTCATGACTCATGGAGTGAGGTACTAATCTTCTGGAGTGAAGACTGACATGATTAATAAGAAGGACTTTAAAGTAGAAGAGAAGAGTAGGAGAGAGTCGTGCAGACACCGCATCTTGCTTCAGTACCCAGGAGCAGGAAAATCAATTAAAAGAAGTTAAAATATGGGATAAGAGAACATCAAAAGCTAGAAAACTGGTTAAAGGCCAAGAGAAACCAAAATGCTTTAACTCAAATGTAAGGAGTCTGGGTGATGAAATGGAGGAACTGGAACAGGAGTTTAAAACTAGATAATATGAGGATTAGAGAAGAATGGTGGAATAGCACTCATAACTGGAACAGAAGTATTGAAGGGCATATGCTAGTTAAAAGACAGTGGAATAACAGTAATGGTAGTGACATAGTGTTTTATATCAGCAAAGCAGTAACCAGGAAAGAAATACAATGTGACACTATGGATGAAACAGAATCTGCTTGGGTCAAAACTGCTTTGAGGAAACATTGTAAAAAAAAAAAACACCATTCTGTTGGGATGGTATTAACGGTCTATTACAGACTATTAAGGATAGTAATCTCTTGACCATTATTAGAGAAATAAATACTTCTGGGAATTGCGTCAGAATGTGAGACTAACTTCTTTGATATAGAATGGAGAATAAATGCTTGAACCAGAGAATGATTATTATTAAATACTGGTAGAACCCTGTTATTTATGCCTGTGATAAATGACTATTTTCTTTACCACATCACCACCAAACCAACAAGAGGTGATGAAATTTTACATGTAGCTTTTACTACTTACCAAGAATATCACAGAACAGTTGGTCACAGGAAATAGCTTTGGCTCAAATGAGCATGAATAGATTCAGGTTAAATTAAATGGAAGGATAATCAAAACCAAGTCACCAGTTATAATTTTTTATTCCAAAAAGGCTGATTTAGGGAAATTAAAGGAATTACCTAAAAAAGCTCTCGTACTCAAGAGCTCAAGGATTAAATACAGAAAAGGGTTAGCATTTCTTCTAATCAACTATGCAAAATCTATCTGAAATTTGCACGCCCAGGTAAAGGGAAGAAACCTGTAGAGAAAGACTCCAGACCCAGCTGGATGAATAAACACCACAACAAAGGTTATGATTAGTAAACAGAGAGACTTGGAATACGAAAAAAGGTTGATCAGATAAAAGCTACACAGTGGAGATTATAGCAACTGTAAGAATAAAGTGAGAACTGCTGAAAGTCCAGCTGAATTAGCTCTTGCAAAAGAAATTAAAATACATAATGAAGTGTTTTAGTTATATAAATAAAATGAGAGTAAGAAAACTCTGCAGTGTGGATGGGAAGGAAAGTAAAAGTAATCTAGATATGATGCAAAAATTAAATGCCTCAATTTTCAGTCATGATCAAAACATAGAACACATGCATGAAGGCAGTGGGCTGAAGGGAATGAGTATCTAAAAATAGAAATTACCACATTGGAGGTGGAATTAAAACGTAGAAGTGCTTTATGTGTTCACATCAGGGAGACTGGATAATGTCCACTCCAGAATCCTGAAACAATTGGCATGAGATTGGTAGTGTAGTAGCTAGGGTTATTAAAAAAATCAATCTCTGTAGCCCTAATACCATGTAAGTGGACAATAACCAATGGAGTCTTATTTTAAAAAGGTAAAAAAAGGGGAGGGGGGACCTGGGCAATTATGAACCTGTTAATTAGAATGCAATAGTATGCAAGGTTTTAATAAATTGGGAAGGAAAGAATAATTAAATTAACAGAAATAAATGGTCAGGAGGATGCAAGGCAATGTGAGTTTAACAAAGATGGATTATGCCAGACTAACCTAAATCCTTCTTTGTGAAAATAACTGATTTTTTAGACAAGGGAAATACAGCAGGACTTCAGTAAAGCATTTGACAGTGTGCCAAGAATAACGAATTATAACTGGAACAAATGCAAAGACTTACAGGGGAATGGATGGCCTGTCTTATGGGAAATTCCAAAGGGGCAGCTGTGTTAGTCTAGTTCAGCAAAACGAACAAGGAGTCCTGTGGCATTTTAAAGACTAACAAATTTATTTATTGCATGAGCTTTCATGGGAGAAAATCCACTTCATCAGGACGATGGTCAACTACAGAATGGGATGGAAATAAATGCAGGGAAGTGTAAGTCATAGGATCCTACGTTCTCCATCTTCAAGCATCTGATGAAGTGGGATTTTTTCCCATGAAACCTCATGTGTTAAATAAATTTGCTAGTCTTTAAAAGTGCCACAAGACTCCTTGTTTGTCTTATGGGAAGAGCCTGGAAGATCTTGGCTTGTTTTCCCTATCCAAAAAACAGGTTTTGAGGGGATATGAGAGCTTTCTATAAACGCATTAACAAATTCAGGCTGGAAACTAGAAGGGTTCTAATCACCAGAGGAGTCAGCTTCTGGAATAGCCTCTCGATAGGAATTGGGGGAGCAAACAACTAATTTAGATTTAAGAGAGAACTGGACAAATTTCTGAATCTGCCTGTATGATAGAGTTGTTTGTGATAGTATGGAGCAGGGCTCAGCTGTTCTGGGGCTCACTTCTGGTTTATGTCCTATGTTCCTAAACCTCACAGTTCAGGATTTCAGCCTGCCATGGGTAGGGGTCAACAATAAACCCCTTACCCAAGTCCCAAAGTATTCTGGGAGATGTTTTTTAGCTCCTAGAAAATGCACATTTTCTAAGTCACACGTTTTATAGAATAAAATGTCAGAGTTCAAGATTCATTACACTTCTTATAAAATCTTATTGAGGGCAAAGCAGACAGATATCAAAAAGACAAGAAGATACTCTTCTTCGAGTGCTGCTCGGATGCATTCAGTAATAGGTGTCTCCGTGCTGGAGTACCGGATTGGTCAGAAAAACTTTTGTTGTAGTCTGTCAGGAGAGGGTAGGTGGCCACCGCCCGCCCATGACACTCAGTGGCTATATATACGGCCACCTCCTGACCCCTCCCAAGTTTCAGATCTGGAACGTCCACTCCTTGAGAACACAAGCAGCCTGTCTGTCTATGAGCTTTTCACCTGACGGGAAGCACCTTTTCGTGGATGTAGTTCCACCACAGGGATCCTCCGCTCTCGGGCCGGAACATCAGAAATTGTCTATCAACATGCCAGGGTTTAAACTCTGCTCTGAGTCCGGCAAGGCCTTCCCTCAGGATGATCCCCACGGGAAGTGCCTCTGGTGCCTAGGCAAAGACCACTTGGTCTCTACCTGTTCCCTTTGTACATCCTTTAAACCTCGGACGATCAAGGACAGGGAACAAAGGCGCCATGCCCTAGCCTCAGAACAGGCTCGGCACTCTTCACCCAAGGCTTCGGGTTCCCGCCAGGCGCTGAGACCTGGCTTGGCACCGGAGTCAGCCCAGCACCGTGCTGTCGAAGAACAAGCTTGGTACCGACCCTGGTACCTCGGCACCGACACAGCACCTCAGCCCCTCGGCACCGCAGTCCCGCCACAGCCCGGTACCGCCAGTGCCAGGCTCGCCCTGGCACTGACCACAGTCACCTCCAGCACTGCAGTCTCATCATAGCCCGGTACCGATGGTGCAGGGCCTGACTTGACAGGGCACTCCTGTGTCCCCAGTTAAGGGTTCACCATGGGCTCGTTTGGAGTTGCTCCCGATACCAACGACCCTGGAGGCAGTGGAGGCCACTCAGGCACTCCTCCTGCTGCCCACACCACCCTCCCAGGCACCGGTTAGGAGGGGCAAACCGGCCTTCACATCCAAAGCCTGGGTCCATCGCAGGCGACACCGATCTCCCTCACCACAAAGTCCTCCACCTTCTACTCTGTTGAGCCCCGATACCATAGAGCCATCCCCGCAGCAACATAACACTTTGCTGTCGCTGGTACAGCCTCAAGAATCAGGAGGTACTTCCCCCTGCTCGAGCCCTGGGGAAGGCCCATTGAAGGGCTCTAAGCGGCCCCGGGACCATCACCCTTCTGCTTCTGCCCTCAAGAATGGTCCCCTCAGGAGACCCCTTCCCCTCCATGGTGGACTCCCGGTACCACTCTGTCCCCGGCACCGAGCTGATACACGGGCAAGCTATCGGCGCACTTCCTCCATCGGCCACTTAGGGATGGAGGTCCAGTCCTCTGACCCCTGACCCCGAACACCGTTTGGGCCAGTCTTCTCCTCGGCAGAGCCACTTACAGTCCCTCTTCACCCAAGTGTGTGGGACCTGACATCCTCTCAATGGCAGAACCCGAGCTCTATTGCCCTGGTATCAGACACGATGAGTCTCAAGTATAGAGTCCCCAGATCAGACTTCCCCTCTCTCGCTGACCACCCAATCCTTCCTACAGGTGGCGCTAGCCCAGGTGAGCCCCCTAGTGACTCCCTCGCTGCTTCAAGGGAAGCTAGGGAATTGGATCTCTTGGGACATAAGGTCTATTCCTCCTCAGCCTTCCAACTACGGGTCGCAAACAATCAGGCTCTAACCAGCAAGTATATGCTGGATGTGTGGGAATCAGTTGCAAATTTTAGACATTTGCTCCCACCAGAGGCCAAAAAGGAGTATGATGCATTCCTGGAGGAGGGAAGAATAATTTCCAAGGATCTCCTCCTCTCAGCCCAGGACACTGTAGATACAGCAGCCCGCACCATGGCCTCAGATGTAACCATCCACCAAGCGGCCTGGCTTAGGGAAGCCAGGGTGTTCCCCGCTCCGCAGCAGGTGGCACTTGATCTGCCCTTCTGGGGTGACACTTTGTTTCCCCCCCACCCCGAGACCCTAACTGTAGTGGGTACTGCACAGGATCCTAGGGGGGAGATAAAATACCTTGGTCTCCTCCCATCGGGGTCCTATCCTCACCCCACATAAACCATATGGAGTGGAAAACCACTCCTCCCACTCTCCTCCCAGATGAGTCCGGGGCAGGGACCCAGCCCCTCCCCACTGCCTCCCCCAGTTCTATTCTGGGGGCTTCTTGGAGCCTGTTCCCCCCCCCTTCCTTCCTCTGCAAGGAAGGGAGCCTATCCCAATTTACTGCCCACCGTGATTCCCATAACATCTGGGATATGGCCATGGCTTCAGTTCACCATCAGCGAAGGTGACTGATGCCCCTCTCCCTTCCTTCCCTTAGTAAGAGAATGGGGAGCTTACTAGGGCTGTCGCCCCCTCACCCACCCTGCCTCGATATCATGAACAGGGGTGAGTCAGTCTTTGGCCTTGCCTCCCCAATCTTATAAGAAGTGCAGCCCTCGTAACCAAAGCCCCTCTCAGTTATCAAGACCATCCAAACTGCGGTCCATTGCCCAGACAAATCTCAGCCACTGCTACCCTTGGGGCTGTTATTGAAGGAAAGGGAACAGGAAAGCCCCCCCCCCCCCCCCGCCAGGTACTTTCTTGACCGACGATTCCCTCTCTTCTCATAAACATTAAGGGCGGCCTTTGTTAAGGCTGAAGGACGCACCACGTAGTAGCTTTAGCCACGACTACAGATACTCCCAGTATGTGCAGACACACGTGCCCATCCAGATGCGTGGAACCCCCTTCCCTGCCTGGCTGCCTGCCACCTGTCCTACCATCAGGTAGGATCTCTTTTGCACCCGGCATGGGGAGGGACACTTTGGGCATCTTCCCACCCCAATAAAACCAGTTAGCACGTGCGGTTAAGTTGGTCCTGGTAGGTCCTCAGCCACCTCTCCGGTATGGGAACCCTCCCTCTACCCCACCTGTTAGGTGGGAATACGACACTCGGTACACTCTATTGCATGTGGCTCAATGCCCTGAGGGGAGGCCAAGGCAGAGCTGTTCGTAATCCCTACTTTGATAGTGCCCCCCCCGCCCCGTGGGGAGGGGGTAAACAACAGCTTCTCCCACTCCTTTGGGACGCCTCATATCTAACCAGGACATCCCTGATTGGGAGTCTCTATCTAGTGTCCCACCCTACCAGGAAAGTGGCTGATACCCTCCATACCCCCCCCCTCGCCCCCAAAGTATCAGCTTCTATATGTCCGACCTGGAGTCATCCAGGTCAGTAGGGCCCATGGGAGAAGAGACAAGGCTTCTTCCCCAACCACGTGGACAGAGGTCAAAGAAACTCACCTTTGGCCTCCCAAACTAACTGCTAGCTAGCCGTGAGGCTAGCTCATTGACATACTTCACATGCACCACCGGGTCACGCACATGGCTATCATCCAACCGGGGTATACATAAATGGCTCACCCTAGGTCGCCCTGGTACCATGATTACTCATATCTGGGCCCAGGACACTACTACCTGAGTGTCCGGTGATCATATCACACCTTCCTTTGCGGGACCTGAGACTGAAAACCGTTGGGTAGCCTCTATATGATACCCTTGCCATAGGCATCTGCTAAGGGCTGTTGTGTTTCCTCCGCTCACTTCAGGCAGCTCAAGTGAATTTAAAACAAACAAACAAACAAACAAACAAACAACAACAAAAGATTTCCAATCTACACAGAATCTCAAAAATTTGTTTTTCCCCCATGGTGGGATACGGTCCTGGATAAGATTGCATGATAGGGACAAGCTGCCCTGGACAGATTTTCTAAAATCCAAGGTACTCCTGCAGAGCCGTGGTTTTCACTCTGGGAATACCATATTCCCAGGTGGTCTTGGGAGGAGACCATTCACTCCTCCTATAACCATATCATTTAGAAGGGTAGTCCTTCTCTTACCGAGTCTTTAACTCCAGTGCACACATAGGCGCAGTGCAGTTGGGGTGGATATCACTCCTGGCGGTGCCCCCCCCCGGCACACAAGGTTTTAAATCACTGTACCTCTAACCCCACAGGCCTTTCGGTCGTCACGACTAAGTGGCCAATTGGTGGCATTGCTTTTCCGTTGCCCTCGTCTTCCCCCCAACTCCACCCCGCTCTCCAGGCAGTCTTCCTGGTGTTGGAATCCTGAGGTGGAACATAGAGGTCAAGAGGAGAGTCCTTTTCCGTGAGTCTTCATACATACCAAGGTATTCATAGAGACCAAGGTCAACAGCACTTCCTAAGGCCACCATGCTGACTTATGGGCGCTTAGTGGTCTGAAATGCTCCTTCCCAATGGTAGCCTTCTGGGTTCTTACACCGTACATGGCTGGAGGCTTGTGTTGCATCCTCCTGGCCCAGGAACATCTTGGCTGATATGCCATGTGGCGCTCATCGCACCACCCCTGGCCCTTTTTTCTTTTCTCATTAACCAGCATGAAGTGTCTTCCTTAGACCCTTCTCAACTGAATTCAGTAGTCTTTCCCTTGTGCTTTGCTGGGTACTTCAAATTCATGTGCCTTCGGGCCTTGATGCAGCCAGCACGAGGGATTATGTTCATCCCCTCTATTGCTATCTGCATAGGCCGCAGCCGTCATGGCCAGCCCCGTAACCCTACAGCTTCCAGTGCTCTCTCATAAGTTCACGCTGAAGTGTCCTATGGCCAGACATTAATCCTCTGGCTCTCATACTTTTGAGCTATACCTGACAGGTATAGCAACCAAACGCATCTTCTCCATGTAGTCATGTTGCTTTGATTCAACTCTGGTTAAGGTGACCTTAGTTTGCCCAGCCCACACATGCTTTACCTTGGCTGGATTGGACCTACCCCCTTGCTTTGGGTTGGGCCCACAGTTGTCGGTTCTCCATTTCCAGGCCAAGAGCCCTAATTGGTCCCTTGGCTCCTGTTAGAGCCTTGTTCACTGGGCTCTTTCCCATCTAGGGTGTTTTTGCTGTCCTGAAGGTGGAAGGGCCAACTCCACCTGCCATCCATCAGCATGGCTAGTAGTCACCTATTACTGAATGCATCTGTGCAGCACTCAAAGAAAAGGTGGGCTACTCACCAGTAACTGTCCTTCTTCGAGATGGGCTGCTCGGATCCATTCAGGTCCCTCCCCTCCATCCCCACCTCTGGAGTTGGTGACTCCTAGGAACTGGGGAGCGGCTGGGAGGTAGCTGTATATATAGCCTCTGGGTGGCATGGGGGGAGGTGGCCACCTACCCTCTCCCGACCGGCTAGGATGAAAGTTTTTCTGACCAATCTGGTGCTCTGGCATGGAGACACCTATTACTGAATGGATCCGAGCAGCCCATCTCGAAGAAGGACGGTTACTGGTGAGTAACCCACCATTTGCATTACACATACACAACTGAAGACTGCATCCACTAATAAACAGACATTTCATACCAAGAAAAATCTTATTTGTTTGGTAACTACAAAAGCATGGTAACTGCATGCTTCATTTACAGTGATTCAAACAAATGTGTACTGGATAGGACTATAACAGATGCCTACATTTAAAAAGATTACTTGTTTTAGAGATTTCCTTTCCCTTCTATATGATGCTCCCTTGGCATGAACATCCCAGTAAGACCTGAGAGTATTGTTTTTTTTTTTTCCTTCATTTAATGGACAATTATTCATTACCCCTACAATCCCCTTCATTCCAGCTCAATTAGGGCTTGAACTACAAAAGCTGCACTGAATACTCTTGATTACTGGACTAGATAAAAAATTAGAGTAATTTAAGGAGAAGGTTTTGCACATCACGTTATTTGAAAATACAATGTATAAGTTAAGGAAAAGTTTTCTAGTCCCAAAATGATCTCTTTCCTGAAATTCTGGAATGGTGTTCACCATTGTAGTTCAGTCTCTTCCCTTAAGATACATCTATAGTATTTAGTGATTGTAGTTTTAGATGGCATTTAAGAGGAAGTTCTGTGCTGCTTCTGTCTAAAACAGGAGGGGCCAAACTGCAGCTCAGGAGCCACCTGTGGCTCTTGAATGAAAAACTGTGGCTCCCGGAACAATGTCAGCAAATCAACATAGGAAAGCAGCCCCAGCCTAGCAGTTCAGGAGGGGGTTGCGGCAGTGGGGAGAAGCATGGCATGGTCGGGGATGGAGCGGAGAAGTGCAGCATGGTCAGGATTTTAAAAAACTCACCACTAGCCTGCAGTCTTTTTACACTGAGCAGCAGCTAAGTTTTTACTGTATAGGCCTAATTTTCATGGTAACCTTAAGTAATTATTAGAATCTGACATTAGCAGGATCAATATTTGTCCTCTTTTTATGATCAAATTAAAGTGTGCAATCAATTTTAAACTTAGTAATTTTGGAGTAGGTAAAAGTATATGGCTATATGCCTTGGTGTGGCTCTTGAAGGTTTAATAATCAACTTGTGTGGCTCTTGAGTTCAATAAGTTTGGCCACCCCTGGTCTAAAACTTAAAATGGGACACTAGCAGTTAGCAAAGCCATCTTTCTCAAGTTTGAATTAAAACTGGCAAAACAGATATATTAATGGCAAGATTTTTTTTTCTTGGGAGGATGGGGTAAGTGAATGTTTTACCATTTGGTCAGAAAAATGTGGCCCATACTGTAGATACAGGAACAGACTGAAACCGTATTTGATTTCTTCACCATGAAATCTAATTATCCTAAATTCAAAAAGGAAACAAAACAGATGGCTCCACTTGTTCCTATTCGGTGATAAAAACAGAAAAATAAATCACCACAGGTAAAAAACAAGCAAATCTTTCAGGAAGCTTCTGATACTTTTACTTAAGTTTTCAGATCTACATACTAAGCTACTTTGCTGAAGATACCCTGGATGAGAAACTAATAGCATAAGTCTACTCTTTCTTTTCTTTTCTTTTTTTTTTTTCTCCCCAAAAGTGAGCTATCAGTTGTGATTGTTACTTTACATAAAGGAATAACAATTTTACAGAAATTACAATGTTTCTTGATAAATAATTTGTGAATGGCTGTTACCATAAATGTGAGAACAGGTAGCATTTTGTACTGCAAATCTAAGATAGCAATGATTTCTAAAGATGGCTCTGCATAAGATATGCATCTCAAGGATGGATACCTGCTGACTAGACACCTTTTCAAATGCAAGAGATTACCCAGACAAAGAGTATTTCAAGCTGGAGTTAAGTCTGAGAGCCAAAACAGAGCTACTCTTTTTTTTGGAGATGGTTTTATTAAATCAACTTCTGGACTGATTGAGTGGGCCTTTCACTTTGCTCAATTGAACCAGATAAATCAGTTTGACAGTGGTGAATTTGCTGTCATTGGTGCAGACACAGCCAAAGTCACTTTTGAAAATGGGACATGGGGTAAAATTTTCAAAAAGCTCTGATAACATTTAGAAGCATATGTCAGTAACTTACAGTAAACAAAATTAAAAAATTAGAAGAATGTTGCAGACATAAAAAAATCCCTATTAGAAGCCCAAGGTAGTCAGAGTTAAGGTTACATTTAAAAGAAACCCAATCATTTAGTAGTATGGAGATGCACATTCAAGCTCCCAACATTAGCCCAAGACACCCAACTCAAGTAGCAATAACTCTAGTCACCCAAATCAGTAGCAAGTCTCCAAGAGAATAATTGAGATACCATTATTTGTCCACACAGGTTCACCTAATTAGTGACCATAAAAACTAGACTGTTTTTCTTTTAATATCAGAGTATTTATGCTATATTCAGTTTTGTTGCAGTCATACACAATCCAACTGCAAATTCCTGATTACGCAAATAACATACTGAACACAATTTCTCCTTAATTAGGCTCTCATGTGTCATCACTTGAAGAATATCACTAAATCCAGAATGTGTCCATCTACATATAAAGCCTCCATGTGCAGACAGTTTTTTTATAGCACTTACATGAAAACAGTGTAGATTAGTCTGGTGACAAAGAATCACATTTAGTGCTGGAGAAATTAGAACAATGAAAATAATAAAACAAAAGGTTGTGTGATGAATATTTTAACACTTCACCTGTAGGCTGCATTAGCCTTATATTTTCTCCACATGTACCATGTCTGCAGCTTTAGATACCAGACCTCTTAAAACCTTCATGCAAAATTCACATAGTTTACAAAATAGGCTTGTCAGGAAAACAGTTTAGAAACTGGCCTCTCTACAGGGGAAAATTAAGGTTGTTTAGATACTTAATTAACACTCTTACGTTTGAGTTTCTTCCAAGTTAGATTGTAATGCTCAATTTTCTAAGTTTCAAATGATGGTTTCTTGTCAGATATGATGTTTATGTAGGATTGTTTAAACACAATATTATTCATTTTTTGGACCAGGGCTCTGCTGCACTAACCACACTACTCTTAAAATGCATTTCTAATTTTGCAAAATGACTGTGTAAAACTGGCACCTCCTTATATCACAAATGTCTCTCTTGAATGTATTCATAGTTTCTATAGGTTTATTTTAGTGACAAAAATATATGTCTACTGCATTTTATTCTTGTTGACCCAGCAAAGCCAGTATAATTAAAAATATGTATTGCAACAGAGTTGTTTGCTGATTTACAGTGGCAAGCTGAAGGCATTACACTTATGCAAACCTAATGGGTCTGCACACAAGAAAAAGAGGGCATAAGCCCTGCACCACCTTGATTACACATGCAACCTAACCCCAAAATTACTGTCTTTTTTGTGTGAGAATTTCCTTAGAATTTCTGATTTGTTACACTTTTGAATTGTCTGTGACATGCAATGAAGGGCAAGGAGCAGCATGCTTTGTGAAATTCCTACTGGTTAGTCTGATAGGGCACTGTGAACGTAAGAGACAAGAAACTGAGAAGAGCACTGAGTGTCAGGAAGAGGAACTGTACAGGTAATCTATGTGGTTCCTAGTTCCAAAGGATTAGTTCAACAAAACAAACAAGGAGTCTGGTGGCACTTTTATAGACTAACATATTTATTTATTGCATGAGCTTTCA
The DNA here is from genome assembly GCA_007922195.1 of Podocnemis expansa. Taxonomy (NCBI): domain Eukaryota; kingdom Metazoa; phylum Chordata; order Testudines; family Podocnemididae; genus Podocnemis; species Podocnemis expansa. The sequence goes on from ML682016.1 coordinate 25,060,020, forward strand.
TAGGAGAAAATCCTACCATCTGATGAAATGGAATTTTCTCCCACAAAAGCTCATGCAATAAATAAGTGTATTAGTCTTTGAAAGTGCCACCAGACTCCTTGTTTGTTTTTATATGGTTCTTGTTTCCCCAGCCAATCTCTTGGGGTTACCTCTCTTTTTTGCCCAGTTTTCTGCTCCAGCAGGTTCTATATTTTGATTCTTGCTCCCTCTCTGTTTGCCTTCTCCTGAACGTTCGGAAGCCCACAGAACCATATGCAAGCCATGGCAAATTACCAGGTATTGTAGGAGGAATAGGAAATAGTGATTTGATTTGACTGATGTTGATCTTACAAAGGTTCAAAGCCAGCCTTTACCTACTTTAGCTTGCACCAGAAGCCATTTGGCTCTCAGTCAGCAGCAGGATGAAGGAAAGGGGCTGGTGAAGGAAGGCAGATTCTATTTCCAAGCTGAAATCTTCTACTGTTTAATTATACAAGGAGTCTTGTGGCACTTAAAGACTACTAGATTTATTTTCCGCATGAGCTTTCATGGGAGAAAATCCCAGCTCATGAGAAAAATAAATGTTAGTCTTTAAGTGCCACAGGACTTCTTGGGGTTTTTTTTTTTTTTTTTTTTTTGCTGGACTCGACTAACACAGCTGTGCCTTTGGAACTTGTTTAATTATACCGTGCCATGCTAGCTAGGCCCACAAAAGATGAGCAACGTTGCAAATACATGGCCCACATGTGACCTTTTAAAATACGCTAGCGGAAAACACAATGATAGACTTGCAAACAGACTAGAGCAGGGGTTCCCAACCTTAGTAAGGCTGGGGACCCCTGAGGAAGGAAAAAAAAATGTTAGGGACCCCGGGGGGGGGGGGTCAGAATGTGGCCTGCAACACTCTCCTGCTGGAGAGCAGGGTCCAAACCAGCAGAGGGCCATGGCTGCGCCAGCCCCTGCACTCCAGCAGGGGAATGGGGCCACAGCAGCTCCCAGGCAGGGACAGTGAGCCATAGTGATGTGTTGCAGCTGCCGTGGCCTCATTCTCCTGCTGGGAGTGGGGGCTGCCATGGCCTTGGCCCTCTGCCTAGGGGGATCCTGCTCTCCAGCAGGGGAATGGGGCCACAGGCAGCTCCTGAGCAGGGGGCCATAGCCACGGCAGCCCCTACTCCCGTCAGGAGAATGGGCTGTGGCAGATGCAGAGCGTGGCAATGGCTTGCCACTCCTGCCCAGGAGCTGCCTGCGGCCCCATTCCACTGTTGGACAGCGGGGGGCTGCCGCGGCCATGGCTCCCAGCCAGCTCCTGCGGGGGAGGGAAACCATGCCGCTGCCGGCTTTGGCAGCCGGCGAGCGGAGGCAGTGTCCAGCCCTCTGTGGCCCCCACCCCTGCTGGGATCCAGCCCTGGTGGGAGCATCACAGCCACAACTGGGTTCTGGCCCCAGAGGGGAGCAGTGCCGTGCACCCCCTGGAAGAGGCCATGGCCCACAGATTGGGTACCACTGACTAGAGCTTTGATATGCAAGTGTATTGTTGGTAGTTATTTGATGTTTACAGTCTGTTACTGCTATTCTATTCGATGAAGAGGTCAAAAGGGAACATTAACATCTAGTTCCAAAGGGGTCGCTGTGTTAGTCTAGTTTAGTAAAACAAAAAAGGAAAAGCATTTGATTAAGTGGAATTTTCTCCCATGAAAGCTCATACAGTAAGTAGTATAAACAGGACTCCTTGTTTATTAACATCTAGTTGGACCTTTGATGTACTGATGTACTTCCAAGGACAATATACATTACTATTCTCCACTCAAGAAAATGACTGAACTGTACTGAGAGCTTAAATTGTTATTGCTGACTTTATTGCCTGAAAAAGAATCCATTGAGCAGGGGTCTCAAACACGTGGCACTTGGGCTGCATGCATCCCCTAAAGCTATTTCCTATGGTTCGCAACAACACCATTGTTACCAGTGTTTGCAATATCATTGTATGAAAAGGTTTCAGTGGTGCGACCCTCAGGTTAACGTACTAGTTTTCGTGTGGCCCTGTACTAGTCCTTACGCGGCTCTCATGGTGATCTGAGTTTGAGACCCCTGCCATTGAATAAAGAACAAGAATCAGCATCCCTGTCATGAAACCCCACGAGGAAATTACCTGCAAATGCTGACCTCACTACAACTATAAAGGACACTTGCAGCTTAAACTTTTTATCTCACATCTGTCCAAACCTATCAGGGAAAGTCAGAACTGCAAGATTGAGACCCCAGTACCGGCCTCGAATCACCCTGCTTATTCTCATGGGAGAATCAAAACAAAACACTGTACATGGACTATTTAATCTTCATTCCTTTGAACTGGATTTCTAACCAGTGAAGCAGTGAAACAAATGACTTAAACCCAGCCAGGTACTGGATGCACACCTGAGGGATTATACAAACCTATAAACTCCTGATTCGACTGAAAACCAGATGTATGTGAACTTTCAAATCATTGTATGTACTTGATTGTTTTAATCCTTTAACTATTCTCTTATAGTTTGTGTCTTCTCTTTTATAATAACCTTTAGTTTTAGTTATGAAAGGATTGGCTGGCAGTGTAGTGTTCTGGATAAGATCCAAACTTATAGACCGGGTACCATGCCTGACTCTTTGGGGTCAGGAGAATTCTTTTGGTAAAGAGCATGGAGTTTGAAGTAACTTACCTCTTTACTAGATCCAGTGGGTAATTGGCAGCCAGAGACTGAAATGCAGTAAAGGGGGCTGAGTACGTTTTGTTTTAGCTTCTTGGTAACCAGTGTGGGGAACAGTGGTGTACAAACCCAAGGAGCAGGGAAGGGTCAGGCACCCAGGCAGGCCTGCAGCAGGCCTGTATTGGAGAGGTCCCTGCCTAGGCTGCCTGCTTTTTGGGGCACTGGCACCATCCTCACCCTCCCACTACATGAGCGACAGGCAGCAGGGCGGCTGTGCTGTGGCCCCCGTGCCAGGGGAGGGGAGGACAAGGCCAAAGGCCATGCCATCCTCCCTCTACTGCCAACGTGAAGCAGCGTTCCCAGCTGCCCTGCCTGCCCCCAACCTCTCCCAGGAAGTGGAGAGCAGCCGCACAGGGCTGCTGCTTTTGGAGGCAGGGATCTGAAGAAGGCCTGTTCAGTAGAGTTCAAGGTGCTTTGCCCCACTCCCTCCCAGCACTGAACTGAGGCCACCTTGCACCCCAGGTCCTGCAGAGCGCACGTTCAGCACTGGAGGGCCAGGGATGAAGTAGCCTGAAATCTGCAGAATGGGCGTGCTCCCGGGCACCGCACCTGAAAGCAGCAGCCCATTCCAGCCGCTCTCCACTCCCTGGTGTGTGGCAGCCAGATGGAGGCAGGGCAGCCAGGAATGCTGCTCTGCATCAGCAGTGGAGGGAGGGCGGCACAGCCTCCTCCCCCCACCCCCAGGCACTGGGCACCACAGCGCAGCTGCGCCACTGCCTCTGTTTTGTGCAGTGGGAGGGCAGGAGCAACTCTGGCACCTTGTAAGCATGCAGCCTGGGTTGGGAGCCCTCCAGTTCGGCCCTGGTGCATGGCTATCTGGGTGCCCCCCCTGCAGTCCAGCAGAGACTGTCTGGTGCCTGGAGGCTGTCACAGTTGCCTCCCCTGTGCCTTGTGCCCACCCTCCTCCCCACAGAACAGGTGGAGTCCCAGCTCCTGGGACCCTTCCTGTCCTGTGTAGGGAGAGACTGCACAGGGCAGGGACAGGCTGGACATGAGGCAAAGTGGGGAGGCACATATAACTTGACCTCCAGGCACCACATAGCCTCAGTATGCAACTGGTGGGGAATCAGAAATATTGTTTATGGCTGGCTGGGGAAGTCTGACTTCAGGTCACCCACCAACACTGGAGGAATCTGCTCTTCTTTTGTAGCCTTCCCTGACCTTGGCATTTTCAGGTGGCTACCATAGGAATGGATGGGTCACATACCAATAGATAGATCTTTTTAAGAACAGGTGGGAACTTCAGCATTATAAACCTAGTATTCCTTTATTATGTAAAATGCACTGAAGGTAGTGTAACTTAGTACACTGCCATGGGGAATGGGAAGAAATCTTGCAGCAGAAAAGTCCATGCTCTTCATAAAACAATTCACTTATTCTCTTCAATTGTTCTCAGGGCTTCAAGACCAAAGAAAAGGGGAGCAAGGAGGATGGCTCCCCTGGTGTCCTGCTGTACTCAGCTTTCCTTTCAGAAAAATACAGGATATGGGAAGCCTGTCCTACTTCAGAATGAGACTTTGTCTGGTGTGATGCAGAGCAGGCTTTCCCACTGAAAGGGTGGGGAGGAGAGACAGCTGCTTTTAACATGGCATGCTCAGAACAGGAGGGGTTTGGGACATACTGTAACAAAGGCTTTTCAAACTCTCTAGTGTATGCTTGAGAAAGTAGCACTATAGTGAAGATACTGCCCTAAAGACTCTGGATGCTCTAACCCAGTGGTTCCCAACCAGTGTGCCAGGGCACACTGGTGTGCCACGGGAGCACCTGAAGTGTGCTGTGAACATGCCTGAGAGCTAGAGTTAAAGTTCCCTCCCTGCTCAGCCCAGCCACCTGGGCTGTGCAGGGCTGGGAAAAGGCAGGGGTTAAAGTAAGGGGGAAGGCAGCAGAACACAGTTCCGGGTCCCATTATTTTTAGGCAGGCAGCATTCTGATCCCCTAAAAATAGAGAAAGGCACTAGAACAGGGAGTTCCAGCAGGTCCCCCTAAAAATAGCAGGAGCAGCCCAAACACACCATTCATATGGCTCACCTTAAACCTGGCTCCACCTTAAGCCCAGCCAGCAAAGAGCTGGGGGAGGCAGGGAGTGTGTGAATCTCCCCCCGCAGGGCTGAGCAGCTTGTGTCAGCCAGCCTGCAAACAGCCCAGGTAAGGGCTTTGGGGGGAGACGCTGCTGGAGGTTGTGTGGGGCAGGTGTGTTTGTGTGTAGCAGATGTGAGTGGGATTGGATGTGTAGCAGAGGGTGCATGGCTGGGGTTATGGGGTGGCTGATTGATTGGGGGTGTGTGTAGGTGTGGGGGTGGGGTGGTTGTGTGTGTGGGACTGTAGCTGGGGGAGGGGAGGATGGAACCCACAGGAGTGGGAGGGAGCAGCAATGGGGTGAGGATTTGCCCTGGGTGGCAGGGAGCCACTGTGGAGAAGGGGGAAGTGGGTGCTGTGCCACGCTCCCCTGCCCTACCTTCCCACTCCCCAGGTTCCCCCCAACCCCTCCCCACAAAGCCACGCTTGTTCTCCCTTCCCCTCTCCTCTTTTGCCACCCTTGTGCTGTTCCCCACATGGCTGCCCTTGTTCTTTTGCCACCCCTGCCCTGCTCTGCTCCCCACACTCACTCCTGCCACTGCACGACTCTTGACCTCCCGTGTCTTGCCACCCCTACCACTCCACATAGCAGCATTTCCAAAACATTGTGCCATAGTTCATGAGTATTCATAAGTAATTTAAGTTAATCTGAATATTCACAAGTTTTTTAATGGTGGTGTGCCTCAAAAAATTTGAAGGTATCAAGGCGTGCCACGGCAGAGAAAAGGTTAGGAACCGCTGCTCTAACCTGTCAGACACAGAGGTAACTGAAAAAACATTTTTACTCTTAAGAAGGCCTCAGGAGACCAACAGCAAGCTGACTACTATACATCCTTAGAAGATTATGCTTTGTGTAACTCTGAGTCTCTCTTGGTATAATAAGAATCTCCATATTTAAAGAATTGTTACATCCCTGTCATCTATTCTTCATGTTCACAGTGAGACAGGACAATCTCACTGCTGCAGCTGGCAGCAAGTACAAGTGTTAACTCTTCTATCAAGCATCAAGTACAGACCAATGTTAGAGACAGAATACCAGATCTGGCAGATTAATGATGTGATCCCATATGGTAAATCACAGTGCTCTATAGCAGGCAAAGAAAGATGCAGTATATACAATATTCTCTTTTTAATTAACACTCCCCATTTGTTTTTTTACTCAGCAATTATTAAGTTGAAATAAAACATTACCTTCCTTTTTTCCCCCATCAACCCTGTTCCCCAAACCCCACAGATTGGGAGAGCAAGTTCCCAGAGTTATTTTAAAATGAAAGCTTTCAAGCCAGACACCATTTTAGTTCTTAGGGGTTGTGACCCCAGCCATTTTCCACACTCTGAGAACCTTTATTTACCTAATTGAGACGATAAGGGAGACCACTTCTAGCAGGATGGCAATGATGAATACCACAACTGCAGCAGCTGGGGGTGGGGATGTGGACACCCCATGTTTCAGGAAACAGGTGATTGAGAGTATAAGGAAAACTGTGGTGGAAAGGAACACATCCAAAAGTGAACTGTAGGTAGCACTGGCAAACGTCTTCACAGGAGCATTCTTTATAACCTGTTTGGAATAAAGAGGGCAGGGAGAAGTGGAAGAGAACATGAATAAGATTTACTATGCTTGATGAGATTGTACCACATACCAGAAGCATGTCTGAAAACAAATGGAAAGAATACATAGTACTTTGCCAGCTCAGCACTTCAACATAAATCCTGGATAAACACTGTGAAAGGAGTTGGTGGTCTCAATTAGGTTCTTGGGGGAAGAGTCCATACCACAAAAATTGTCATCAAAATTTGAACCCTGTTTCCAAAAGGCTTCATGAGCGTTTTCAGAATGCTATTAACACAGAAAGATTACAACAAAACTGTGTAACTATTAGGTAAAATATGCACATGAACTCAATTGGGGATAAAAAGACACAATAATTGACTGCTACGCAGCACCTTTAACTTAGAGAAACAAATCTTTAACTTACAGAAACAAACAAGGACTCCTGTGGTGCTTATAGACTAACAGATTTATTTACTGAATGAACTTTCGTGGGATCCCATGAAAGCTCATGCAATAAATAAATTTGTTAATCTTTAAGTGCCACAGAACTCGTTTGTTTTGCTGAAGTAGACAAACATGGCTACCCCTTTTGGAATTTAACTTAGAGAACACACTGTTCCCATCCAAATCTGTCACTTGCAGAGTGCCAAAAGAGCAAGGTTATCAATCCCAGGACCGAAGGGGCTATATCCAGCCTTCTTGATGTATTCATTTGGCCTTCCTGGCATAGTCAGATTCTGTAGATTGTTTCATTATAAAGGGGGGGGGGGAAGAAAAAAGAAACCTTCTAGCAATGACTCAGAGGTGTGAACTCCCTCACCTTTCCTTTTATTATCCTTAAAGCTAGAAACCAACATTGAGGGGCATTCTTGAGGTAAATAGTAAACTGACTAAAGTTCACAGTTTTCATCCCCTTTGTAGTCTTACAGTACAGTTATTTTAGATTCTGGTTCACAAGCAGTAGCTTCCACAGTATATTTGCTTTTTGGAAACAGAAAGAGAAGGAAAAAATCATTGGCTATACATAAATGTGCACTGAGTCAGACAGGCTATGATTGTTCTTTATTGATGTACTACTACATAATGGCACAAAATCAAACAGTCAATTTGCACAGGACTAAGATGCCACAAGACCTGAGAATGAAATGTTTTCAGACATATTTGCTAGTTTGGACTTCCTTTCATGCATAAGAAAAGCTATGAGCCAGTATAAAAATTCTTTTAAGTGAATGGCATAAAATCAAAAATGACCTCTTTTCTGTGTTTGAGGAAAGGCTAAATAAAACTGTGGGGTCAAAGCCGAATACCTCCCCCCACAGTTTTCATGCAGTATTTGAATAAAACCTAACTTGCACTGCCAAAAAACACTAACACTTACTAATTTATACACATAACATATGAAAGAGTTCAAAATTAGAAGTGCATCAAGGTTTTCACTATTCCCACAGGGTCACCAAATCGAACTGTGCAGCCCAATGACTAATCATGTTTGGACAGCACGTTTGGGATATTTTTGCTACTTTTAAACATTCCTTTTCGCTGAGAAATGTTACCTGCCTTAAAAGAAAAGAAATTAGAATAGGGAGCAAAGGTCTTCCACATAATTAGCAAACATCCAATATATATTTTTAAACTAGTTTCAAACAGCTGACTGACAGCTCCTAGATAAACATTAGTGAATGGCAGTATCTGAATGAGGGAAAGCTCACAAAGCAGACAAAGTAACTTTCTCTGGCATTTTATGAGACTTTGTGTCTTTGTAAGATCTGCTATATAGATCTTAGCTGTGAACTTGGATAACACTGCACATTTTCTGTTGCTTTTTCTCCAAGGGTACATACTTCCTCTCAACTTCTGTGAAACAGTGTATAAGCTGGAACTCCCCTTAGCAATATATAAAGTTTTATATTTTTCCATTTAGTACAACAGAGTCCCCAGACACTACTGTAAGTAAGTAAGTAAATAAATAAACACATAAATAAATTGAGATGTGCTGTTTCAGGCCCATACCTGGCTAGGAGCAAGTGCTGCATTCCTAAAACAAACATGTAACCAAATAAATCACTGCCCCAAGATGCTTACAAAGATTACTTTTATGTACAGGTAAACTGCTTAGGGTCAATTTTTGAGGTTTTTATGGTTCTCTCATAGACCTGTACGGTTGAACTCATGGTAAGTGAGGTGCCCCGCTTTGTAGGGTGAAGCACACAAAGACAGACAATAAAAAAAAAAAAATTAAAAAAAGCCCAAAAACCTATAAAACTCTCTCAAACTTTTGTAAAATAATTTTTCTGCAATCTGTGAGGAATAAAAAGAAAACACAAAGCTGTGAAGTTTGTGACAGAATTATCTGCATTCATTTGAAATAGATGCATAAGCTACATGTTGTTCTGACATTTGAATAATGTACCCATTTTAAAAACTACACTGATAAAACCCTTAGTTCCATAACACTTCATTGCACACTGTCTGTCTAGGGTTCTTACAAGCTCATATCAATTCAGCAGTTTCAGAGCCTCACAAAATTATGGGAGACACATGAAGATGTAGCTATTACTCTTCTCTCTTTCTTCCAGTTGGAACAAACTGAATGTAGTCTACTATATATAGAACAGAATAGAATAGAATCATAGGGTTGGAAGGGACCTCATGAGATCATTGAGTCCAACCCCCTGGGGCTTGAACCCAGGACCTTCTGCATATTAAGATATATGTAAATATAAATATTGCTTATACACATGTACTTGTACGTAAACACAGACACAGTTACTAATGTTCAGTGCTTTTTAATGTTTTATAAATAGCAGCAATTATTCACTACCAGTAAAATTCTGTGGGGTTGATTTTTTTTCCTTGTTTCACTCAATTTATTGACAAGAGTAGATGCAATACTCATGTGGTAAGAAATATCAGCTCCCATCTATTATTTAAGTATCCACACCAACAACAATTACGTGTAAAGTCTCAATTGTCACAATGTTTTTACTCATAAAGTTAGAGTTTTGGAATCCACTAAAACACATTGACACTTAAATGTATTATACGATACACCAGAGAGATATCTGATTTATGAAAAAGAAGCAAGGAGTACTGTGGCACTTAAAGACTAACAAATTTATTTATTGCATGAGCTTCCATGAGAGAAAATCCCACTTTGTTAGAGACAGGGGCGTCGCTACACTTAAATATTAGGGGTGGCTCTGACCCCCACTGGGGCCCTGATCTGTTCCCCCCCAGCTGGTCCCCGGAGCCCTTCCCACCCCACCAGCCCCACGAGCCCTTCCCTAATCCCTCGGTTCCCCGCTGGTCCCCACTGTCCTGGGCCAACACCCTCCCCCGGGGCCTTTCCCTGCTGGGCCAGTGTGCCTGCCACTGGACTCCCCCCTGGCTCCCTTACCAGGGCGGGAATTTTAGAAACTCCCAGGCCCAGCCTGAGGCAGCTCCCTCCCGGCTGGAAGAGTCTGCCTTCTAGCCAGGTAGAGGCTGTGGCTGCCGGCTGCCCAGACAGTGTTTACTGCACGGGGGTGCAACGGTGCATCCCTGCACAGTTTAGAGGGGCTACTCGGTGCCTGGCCCTCAGTTTCAGGGGGGCCGAGGCCCTCGGAGCCCCCCCCCCCCCCCAGGGATGCCACTGATCAGACACTAAACAGGTAGGGACTGTGGCCAAGGACAATGCAATCACAGAGCACAAGAATTAAGGAAGAAATGCCCCATGGGGTTTTATTTCTTATCAGTAATAAAGAAAAACCTGAGAAGGAGTCAACCCCCACTCCTCAACATTCATCAATTAAATCTGACATCTGGAGTTGATATTTATCAATAGGGAATCCCTTGATACCAATGGATGTCTAGGAAACAAGAATAACTGCCAAGTCTGAATAAGGGACACAAGGTAATAAAAGCAGGGTTGTAACTATGATGGGGTGAACGGGGCTTTGCCCCAGGCGCGATGGAGCGGCACAACAGAGCCACTCTATTAAAATGCACGTTTTGCACTGCCGGTCTCAAGCGCCGCTAATTGCAAGGGGCACGTTTCTGTCGGAACGTGCCTTGGGTGCTGAAACAGAGCGTTACAGCTCTGAATAAAAGACAAAAAAATCAGGACACTAATATTTTGTTATGCAGAATTCTTAAACCAATGTAGAATTGAATTCTTTAACTAATGCAGGGGTTGACAACCCCCCGCACTCAGGCCAAGCCTGAGTGGTGTGACTGCTCAGGCTCCCCCACTGGCCCTGTCCCCAGCATGGGTTGGTGCCACAAGAGTCATATGCTGCTGCTGCAAGCCCCTGCTGGCTGTGCTTCTCCATGGGGAAGCACGGCCAGCTGGGGGTGGGGGAGGCCTTTGGCACACAGAGCTCCTAGTTCTGTAAGCCCCACCCCCTGCTGGGTGGGGCTGGTGGAGGGAAGTGGGGCAGGTCAGCCTGACCAGAGCCATGCCAGTCACAGCTGGGAAGAGGGTGGGTCAGCCCACTGAGGAAATGAAGGCACCGCGGCTGGCGGAAGCTGGCTCTGGCTCCAGCGCTGACCGCAGCAAGGAAACTGAAGCGCCTGGCTGCCCCCGCCCCGGCTGGGAACCGGAAGCGCTGTGGACCAGGCCAGGAAAAGGGTGGATCAGTCTGCCCAGTGGGAGCAGGCCCTGGACCCAGCCAGGAAGACAGCAGGTTAGCCTGCCTGGAGGACCCCTGCTGGCTGACTCTGGCCTCAGTCCCACCCCCAGCCAGGAACCCAAAGCCTGGTCCCCACCGCCAGCACCAGCTGAGGGTGCGGTGGCTGGGGTTGACAAAGGTTGCCGAACCCTGAAATAATGTCTCCTGTACTGCCAATGTCTCCTGTACTGCCAACTGTAGTGCATTAATTTTACGTAATTTACAACACTGAGATGGGTTTGGGTGAGCGGGTTTGGGTGAGGAAGGGATAAACTGTGGGTCATAATGAGCAGGGCCATCCTTGGGGATGGGGTGATGGGGCAACCATGGGCCCTGCAGCTCCCCCCAACTGCTGTGCTGTCCCCTACCCCTACCCCACTGAAGGCAAAGGGGTGGGGGCAGAAGTGCTGAACCCAGCCTTGGGTCTGGCCCTCCCCATCCCCAAGATGAAACAGCCAGCCAAGGGGCAGGGCAGGCCAGCCCAGCCCAGGGACCAGGCTCTGCTGTCCCACACCTTACCTGGGCCAGCTGTTCCACCTTAGGGACAGGGAGGACTGGCCCAGAGGCGGGGCAGGAGAGTGGAGCCCAGCCTCTGGACCTGCCCACTCAGTCCCCAGCATGGCCAGTCCAGGGGAGGGGCAGGAGTGTGGGTCCCAGCCTCTGGGCCAGCGCAGCCCACCCTCCCAGCATGGTGGGTGGGGGGGGGCAGGGGGCAAGGGCCCCCCACAGGCCAATTGCCCATTGGCCCCACCGTCACCTAGGAATGGCCTAGGTAATGGATAAGAGATAGCCAAGATCCAATTCTGTGAGTTTTCGTTCTGTGCTGTGATAAAGTTCCTCTCCTACTTCAGAGAGTCTTGTGCTTCCCTCTAGTGTTAGGGCTTTCCCTCATGCCTCCAAGCCTGCAAAAAGTCCCTCGCTTCCCTTCAGGCAGGGGTTTTTCCTTCCTCCAGTCTTTGTACCTGTGGAGCACTTCCTGATCATCATTCTGCTCCTTTTCTAGGTCTGCCCACCTTCAGATTGCACCTTGCCTCCTCTCACACAGTCCCATAGTTCTTCACTCTCACACTCCAGCTACATCCTTTGTCTGGAGGGAAAGCTTTTTAACAAGTCTTGGCCAGGACCTTAATTAGCTCCAGGTGTGCTAATTAACCTGGAGTAACCACTGCTCAATTACAAGGGGAAAAGGGACTTGCTGAGCTTGGGGCTAATATACTGGCTTTCTATAATTCTCCATGTTAGTACAGAGTTACTAGTAGAGAGGAAGATGCTGCTGCTGCTTGGGGGCCCTGCCCCTCCCTCCTGGTAGTACCATTGGCCATTATCTTTGAAAACTCATGGCAAACAGGGGTGGTGCCATAGGACTGGAAAAAAGCAAATATAGTGCCGATCTTCAAGAAAGGGAAAAAGGAGGATCCAGGGAATTACAGACCTGTCAGCCTCACCTCAATCCCTGGAAAAATCATGGAGCAGCTTCTCAAAGAATCCATCCTGAAACACTTGGAGGAAAATAGAGTGATCAGGAACAGTCAGCATGGATTCACCAAGGGTAAATCATGCCGGACCAACCTCATCGCCTTCTATGATGAGATGACTGGATTTGTGGATGTGGGAAGAGCCGTTGATGTGATGTACCTCAACTTTAGCAAGGCTTTTGATACAGTTTCCCACAGTATTCTCATTGGCAAATTAAGGAAGTATGGGTTGGAGGCATGGACTGTAAGGTGGATAGAAAACTGGCTAGATCAACAGTTTCAGCATCTAGGAATCAATGGCTCCATGTCAAGTTGGCAACCAATAACGAGTGGTGTGCCCCAGGGGTTGGTCCTGGGGCCAGTTATGTTCAACATCTTCATTAATGATCTGGATGATGGGATAGATTGCACACTTAGGAATTTTGCGAATGATACCAAACTGGGGGGAACGGTAGACACCCTGGAGGGCAGGGACAGGATTCAGGGAGACCTAGACAAATGGGCCAATAGAAATCTCATGAGGTTTAACAAGGACAAGTGCAAAATCCTGCACTTGGGACGAAAAAACCCCATGTACTGCTACAGGCTGGGGAGTGATCAGCTAAATAGCAGCACTGGAGAAAAGGACCTGGGAGTCATGGTGGATGGGAAGCTAGATATGAGTCAGCAGTGTGCTCTTGCTGCCAAAAAGGCCAATGGCATACTCGGCTGCATCAGAAGAAGTGTTGCCAGCAGATCGAGGGATGTGATCATTCCCCTCTATTCTGTACTGGTGAGGCCACATCTGGAATACTGTGTTCAGTTTTGGGCTCCCCACTACAAAAAGGACATGGACAAATTAGAGAGAGTCCAGCGAAGGGCAAGAAAAATGATCAAGAGGCTAGAGCACAAGCCCTATGAAGAAAGACTGAAGGAACTAGGCTTATTTAGCCTACAGAAGAGAAGACTGAGGGGGGATTTGATAGCAACCTTCAGCTGCTTGAAGGGTTGCTCCAAGGAGGATGGAGCTCGACTGTTCTCGGTAGTAACAGAGGACAGAACAAGGAGCAATGGTTTCAAGTTACAGCTGGGGAGGTCCAGACTGGATATTAGGAAAAACTTTCTTACTAGGCGAGTGGTGAAGCATTGGAACAAGCTACCTAGGGAGGTGGTGGAATCTCCGTCTTTGGGGGTGTTCAAGGCCCAGCTGGACAAAACCCTGGCTGGGATAATCTAGTGGGAGTGGTCCTGCTTTTTTGGCAGGGGGTTGGACTAGATGACCTCGTGGGGTCCCTTCCAACCCTATGATTCTATGAGTGGGTGAGTGGCCTCACTGCCTTTCTGGGGGCTTTCCTGTTGCAGCTTCTGCTGCTGCCAGCCACCTGCAGCATGCTGCTGCCTGTGATGGGGTGGAGGACCAGGACCGCCATCCTTGCTGCTGCTGCCACCCACTATAGAAGACCACCACTTCAGGACTCTGTGGAGGGTGTTGACTTATTTATAGACTGAGTGACTGAAACATCTCTGCACTTGTGGTGGTTGGGAAAGAACTGTGGCTGTTGTTGTGAGGGGGGGAGTGGCGTGCAGCCAGCAGTGTTGCCTCCTCACCCCAACCTCAGCTGCTTGCTTCATTTTCATCAGGACTGTCAGTACTGAAGCAGCAAACAGAGACTTTACCATCTAGGCCATCTTGAGTGCACACCCTCTCTCCCCCAAAGAGAATCTTCCCTCCCTTCCCCAACTCAGTTTAGCTGGAGGGCTCCCCTAACCTTTGCCTTGCCCTCCAGCAGTTCCCCCTTCCTTTCAGTCCTTGTAACCTGCCCCGCCCACCTGTTGTTGCCTTTATACCGCCCCCCCTTTTTTTCTTCCTTGGGCTCCCTCAGCGTTTATTTGTGTAGCTGCCCCACCTCAGTTCCTAGGTGTTCATTAGGGTTCTGTTCCACCCCAGCCCTCCTAGTATTGTTTGCCTCCCTGCCTCTTTCCTAGCCCTAGGAGCCTGTCCTGACCCTAAATCTGTTTGTCTCCTAGCACCACCCTTGCCACTAGAAGTCCCTTGGGTCCCTTTACCCCTTTAATCTGCTATTCCCACACCCCCAACCCTACTCCCCTCTCCCAGCATGCACGTTTGCAATGTGCCCGTAAGCCCCTGCACCCCCCTAATTTTTCTTGTGTCCTTTGTTCACTGCACCTCCAATGATATTGTGATCCCTCCTTTTCTTTTTACCTCAGTGCAGCTGGAAGAGCTGGCCCCTTACCCCAAATACACCCCTATGCCCCTTCCCTCTTGGCACCCCCTCCCCTGCCTGCAGCCCAGCGGGGAGAAAGGTTAGCCTAACCTTCCTTTCCCTTCCCTCCCTGTCCCTTAAAATCCCCTCCTCCACCCTTGGCCCCCACTCGCAACCGAGCGAGGAGGAATGTTAAGTCTTCCTTGTGTTCCCTCACCCTTATTGTGTTCCCCAGTGTCTTCTCCCCCCATCCTCATGATGGATGTGGCTGTCCCTTCTGTTGTCCCAGTTCCCACTCCCCTGCCTGACCCTGCGGCTACCCCATTGCCCACTGCTGCCAGAGATGTTGCCACCACTGCCTCTTCTGAGGCACCAGCAGCAGCTGCGATGGGAATGGCCTCCATTGCTGCTGCTGCTGCTGTTGCCACCTCAACTGGGAGAAAAGGTCAGGGGCCTAAGAAGGGCAAGAGCCCTGCCCAGAAGGCAAAGCCCTCCAAGGCAGATGCTCCCACTAAACACCATCAGCCAGGGCTCCCCGCCGACACTGTTCCTTCTACCAGCTCTCGAGGTGCTTTGGCTCCCAGAGCATACGCCCAGGCAGCTGCCATCCCTCCACCCTCTGCCGCTGTGACATCCACCCCCACCGCCTGCTCGAATTCCATCTTGAGTGGCCAGGGCCCCTTCCCACCCTGACCAGGAGGCATGGCGTCCGCCACCTCCTGGTGGTGGCCTCACCCCACGTAGAAACATACACATGGGTGTTGGTGCAGGTAGCGAGGCCCTCAGCCATTGTGGCAGCCTCTAAAACGTACAGGAAAGTGGTGGGTTTTTTTTTAGCTTCAGAGGCCGCCCCTCAGGACACGGTGGAGAAGGGCCTGGCAGTGGGGGGTATCTTTGTTCCTGTAGAATCCCTGGAAGACTTGGGCATATGGGTGGTCCTAACCTCTGTCCCACCCTTCCTCCCTAATACCGCCCTGCTTCCCTTTCTCTCCACCTGGAGAAGCCAATATCTGTCATCAGCCCTCTCCTGCTGGGCTGTAAGGACCCCACTCTCTGTCATGTTTTATCCTTCTACCAAGGCGCCAACAGGTACAACTCCAGCTGTAACCGGTGGGGGTGCATGACAGAGGGGACCCTTCTGGCGCCCCATCAGGGCATGTATTATCAAGTTCATTACTTCTCGGGGAAGTACGGTGCTTCCTCTGCAGGGCGACAGGGCATGTCCGAAGGGACTGCCCCCTGGCCCAGCATGGAGGAGCAAGTGGGTCCCCCAAGGTTGCAACTGGCACCGGCGCCACCACCGCTGGCAACCCTGAACAATCAGCCACCATGACTGCCCCTCCTCCTAATGCTCCATCTGCTACTGCTCAGGACATGGGGTTAGCTCCCCTGTTGTCCGATAGGGCCTGTGGAGGAGAGGGTGGCCAGATTGGCTTCTGACCTGGAAGAGGGCTTACCCCCAGGGAAAGGGTTCCCTTCCCCTCATTGACCCAACCCTCTCTGACCTGTCATCCCTGTCCTTGCCTTCTGATCCTGATCCCACTGGCCAGCCCTCTGCTACTACCACAGAGAGCTGGGCGCTTGTTGAGTGGAGGCATGGCAAACGGAAGGCAAGGGCTCAGGACTTCCCTACCCCATCGGATGGGGAGGAACACCCCCCCCCAAGAGTCTTTGGGGGAGGATAAGATGATCATGGACAAGCCCTCTGCTGTGCCCCTCCAATGAGGTCCAATCAGAGGTACCAGATGGGGCTGCAGTAGTGGCAGCAAAGAGGAGCAGGCCAGCTCCTCTTTTGGAGGCCCTTTTAGACTCCATGCCCACAAAGCCTATGGAGGCAACCACCCCCCATCACTGTGTTATCTGTATCCCCTGCTGGTGCAGAAAGGCATGCTGTCCCGGTACCCAGTGGGGTGGCCCCTGGGGTGGTGGGTGAGGATTTTCATAGGATCTTTGAAGAGATTGAGGCCCTGGGTCTGACCCCAGTTATGCAGGGGGAAGATGGCCCACTGCCAGAAGGCCTCGATCTGAGCAGTGACCTCCTTGAGCCGCCCTCTCTTTCCCTGATTCCCTTACCTAAAACCACTGTCCCTGCCTTTGAGTCAACTCTAGCCTCTATCATCTACCCGGCTGCAGAAGACACTTTGTCCACAATCACCAAGCCTCTAGAGGCGGTGATTGAAGCCAAACAGCTAGGCTCTGGGCTTCAAGCCCCGGAGGGACAGCGGCCCCTCTCACTTCCCAAGGGCCCCAAACGTAGAGACATTCCATCTGTTGCAATGGCCTTGGGTGCTGAGTCCATCACAGTGCCCAGGCCTGGCACTGGTGAGGGGCCCCTTGTGGACAATTCCAGTGTTGAACCCTTAACTCCCATGCCGGGTCATGTGGAGCCAAACCCCTGAACCTAGCCCCACTCCCATCCCTAATCCTGTCTCTACCAAAACCCCAGACCAGAACCCCAGTCCTATTTCTGTCTCTGTCTTTGTTACTACCCCTGATCCCGATCCCACCCTCAACCCTCCCCCCTGCTCCCTTAATGACCTTGGTACCCACCCTACCCCCGATACTGTTCTTCCCCCTTCCCTTTCCATTTGCCATTCTACTGCTGCCCCCGGGGTCATGATACACCCATTATCATCTATTGATTATCAGGGAGTGGTATTTGTTGCCCCCTCTCACCAGGGGCTGTTGTCTTCCCTCTGCCACCCCTTAGGCTAGGGCCTGAGACAGGCAGCACAGCACTAGTACCATCAATGCTGAACCAAGTGGTCTGCCCCCTGCCTGCCCGTCTCTCCCGGCAGTGGGACCGTTATGGGACCCAGCCAGAGGATGGCCAAGAGTTTCTTATCCCGGACCCTCTGGTGCTGCAGGATGAGGCATGCGCCTTCCTGGCCAACACCTGTGGGGCCAGGAATAGGATGCTCTTCGCCCTGCAGCACTGGGGGGATTGCGGACCGTGAGGACCATCCTGAAAGAGGGAAGACGGACCAGGAGGTGGGACTCCAAAGGGCCCGCGGCTTCCATGACTCCCTCATGGCTTATGGGGTTAGTCATGGTTTGTTGCATGGCCCAATGATGGTCGCTGGCATTCCCACTCCTGAGGATCCTCCCCAGCCCTCATCATGGCCCGTGCTATCTTTGCAACCTTGAATGCCAGGGGCTGTAGGATGGGTCTCCCCAGGAGCCAGGTGCTCTCCTTCCTTCGGGAGGGAGGGTATTCTGTGGTTTTCCTGTAGGAGACCCATATGGATCCAGCCGCTGAGGCTAGCTGGCAGCTGGAGTGGAGGAGCGGGATGTTTTTGAGCCACCTCTCCCCTCATGCAGGCGGAGTGGCCACCCCTTCTCCCCCAACCTACAACACGAGGTGCTGGGAGTTGCCAAGCTAGTGCCAGGATGCCTGCTGCACCTCAGGGTCCATATGGAGGGGCAGGTCGTGAATCTTGTCAGCGTCTATGCCCCAACATCAGGCCTGGAGAGGGTGAGTTTTTTCCAGTGGGCTTCTGCCTACCTTGGCTCTCTGGATTCTCAGGAGTATCTGGTCCTGGGCGGGGACTTCAACACCACCCTTGAGGAATAGGACCATACGTGGACCGAGCTGTGCCCATCCTCAAGGAGATCATAGACCATCATTCCGTGGTGGACGTCTGGCGCGACCACCACCCGGACGACATTGTCATCTTCACTTTTGTTTGGGTGTTGGAAGAGTGGTCGTGCCACTCCCGGCTGGACCACATTTACATCTCACGGTACCATCTTTCACAGGCCCATTCCTCCAGCATGTGGTCGACCCCTTTCTCAGATCACCACTTGGTGACTGTGACAGCCTCTCTCTGGGCATGGATGGACTGACTGTGGAGTTCTACCACGTGTTTTGGGACATCTTCGGCCCAGACCTTGCCATTGTATAGGATGAGTCCAAGGAAAGTGGAGCACTCCCCCTTTTCTTGCAGTCGAGCCGTGCTCGCCTTGCTGCCCAAGAAAGGGAACCTCCGCAACCTCCAGAATTGGCGTCCTGTCTTGCTCCTCAGCACAGACTACAAAATAGTTGCCAAAGCCCTCTCACTGCGCCTGGGTCCATGCTGCAGGATGTGATCCATCCTGACCAGACCTACACCGTCCCGGGCCGTTCCATCTTTAACAATCTCTATTTGGTCCGGGATCTCTTGGAGCTTCGGTGTAGGTACGGTCTGTCATTTGCCCTCCTGGCCCTGGACCAGCAGAAGGCATTCGACAAGATGGACCACGAGTATCTCCTGGGTACCCTATGGGCATTTGGCTTCAGGCCCTCCTTTGTGGGGTTTCTCCAGGTACTGCATGCCTCCACAGAGTGTCTGGTCAAGCTCAACTGGACCCTGACCGAGCCGGTCAGCTTCGGGCAAAGAGTGCATCAAGGCTGTCCGCTGTCAGGCCAGCTGTGTGCTCTGGCCATGGAGCCCTTCCTCTGTCTCCTCCGTTGGAGGTTGGCAGGGTTGGTGCTCCCTGAGCCGGAGCTGAGGCTGGTCCTGTCGGTGTATGCCGATGACATACTCCTCGTGGTCCAGGACCCAGGCAACTTGGAGGAGCTGGAGGCCTGGCTGGTCATCTTCTCAATAGCCTCTTCCGCCTGGATCAACTGAGCCAAGAGCTCTGGCCTGATGGTTGGGGCTGCGTGGCTGGTGAGCTCTCTCCCACTCGTGCTTCAGGCCACCTGGTGGAGCATGAGTCTGCTGCTCTATCTGGGCGTTTACCTTTTCACCACCCATCTCTCTCCAGATGAGAACCGGCACGCTTTGGAGGTCAGAGTCACTGAGCGGCCGCGGAGATGGACGGGACTGCTGTGGTGTCTCTTCCTACAGGGGAGGTCACTAGCCATCAACCAGCTCGTTCTGCCCATGCTCTGGCATTGGCTCAATACCCTGGTCCCACCCCAACGTTCCTGGTCAAACTCCAGAAGACAATTCTGGAGTTCTTTTGGCCAGGACTGCACTGGGTCTCTGCGGGGATTCTGAGCCCCCCCCCCCGGAGAAAGGAGGACAGGACCTGTGCTGCATTCACAGCTGGGTCCACATCTTCTGCCTCCAGGGTCTGCAGAGACTCCTTTATGGTGCAGGTAGTCCAGCATGGAGCCATCTGCCACACACCTTCCTCCTCCGTTTCCAGGGGCTCTGCTACGACCGTCAGCTCTTATACATGCACTCGAAAGGTCTTCTGTTAGACTTGCCTTGGCCTCTAGGTCTGTTGCAGTCACCGAGGGGGAGGACCTCCTTGCGGAACCCCTGCTACACAACTTCCAGCTTTGTATGCAGGTGGCGGAGGCCCCCGTGGTGCAACGGAGGTTGGTCCTGAGAGGCGTCACCAGGGTCAGAGACCTCCTGAACTACGCCTGGGGGGATCCCCAGTTGCTGGCACAGCACATGAGGCTCTCCACTCTCTGAACCCCCGGCAGCTACTCCAGGAGGTGAAAGTGGCCTTGCCCCCCGTTGCTCAGCTTCACCTTGAGAAGGTCCTGTGAGAGGGTACTCCTCACCCCCCTCTCAGCCTCGGCCCTCTGGGCACTTTGATCAGGCTCCGATCCCGCAGGCCACCCCAGCCGCCCCCTCCCCATGCACCAAGCCAGCTGCTAGATCTGCAGATGGCTCCCTTTAGAACTGTGCCCAAAGACCATCTGTACATGCTCATGCAGCACACCATCCACTTCCTTGCCCTTGCATCCTGCCCCAACACCAAATGGTGTGACTTCCTACCACCTCTGGAGGCCAAGGACACCCCGTGGCCCAGCCTATATTCCACCCTGACACCACGGCCCACCAGGGACATCAGCTGGCGGCTCCTGCACGGAGCCATTAACACAGGTGTGTACCTGGCATGGTTCGCCCTTCACCCTGACACTTGTTTTTGCAGCATGAGGGAGATGCTGGCACATGTCTATCTCGAGTGTGCCAGGTTGCAGCCCCTTTTCTAGCTCCACCAGAACCTCTTATTGAGGTTCTGGCTGCACTTTTCCCCTCACTTGTTTGTTTATGCACACTCCATCCATGGCCCCAAGAAGTTGAGGGATCTCCTGGTCAACCTCCTCCTGGTGCTGGCCAAAGCCACCATCTATAACACCAGAGAGGAGAGGCTGGCTGTGGGGGTATCCTGCAACTGTGGGGCCTATTTCCATTCCTTAGTCTGGTCACATGTTGGAGCAGAGTTCCTCTGGGCAGCGTCCACTGACTCCCTAGATATCTTCTGGGAGCAGTGGGTGCTGTCCAGGGTTCTCTGCTTGGTGCCCCCTTCCAGTTCCCTGCTTTTGTTTCTTTGACCCCTCACACCTGTTCCTGTTTTGATTATTTTGTTCTCCATAATCAGTTGATCCCTGGGACCAATGACTCCTCCCTTGGGCTGAGGGAAGGTTTTTAACAGTGGGTGGGCTTGTGCCCACCCACTACCCAAATAGTAGAACTCTCCAGAAACCCTCCAGTCTGAGCCTGTCACAGTAAGTTACGTGAAAAAGCAGTAAGGAGCATTTGCTTCCTATTCTTATTTGATTACAAAGCACCAGCCTGGTGAAAGCTAAACCTAAACATGAAAATGAACGTATAACAGAGAGTTAACAGCTGAAATTTATTCTGGCCTGTGTTCACCAGTGAATGAAAAGAGAATGCCAGACAGAATCTAATGCTGAAATCCTGTATACTGATCATGACAGGTGAAATAAAATAAGCTGGTGGTTTCTCAGGAATTCTAACAACTAAGTCACATTTGACACTCCATGATCCCAGTCATCAAATGCAATAAAATTTGTAAAAACAGTGAGGTAATTCTTTTGGTTCCTATAACCTGTACAGAAATACAAATGGATTCAGAGAAAAACACACCTCTTCCTGATAGCTGTTCCTGTAAGCCATCTCCAAGTCCTGGTCCAGGAAATTCAGACTCAGCTTGTTAATAGGTGGTTTGAAGAAATAGTCTTTCATCAGGCTAAAGAGAAGAGAGAGAAAATGTGAACAGTTTACAAGGACTTAACTGTAATTCTCACTCTTGAGTCTCTGCTTTCACTGTGATACTGGAACTCTCAACAGGATTGATCTTTTGAAGCTACTGGTAGCTTTTCATTGGTCATCAGCAGCTGCAGTAACTATAGCATCACGCCGCATCCTTGAAGTGAAAGGTGGAAACTCCCCCAAAAATTATAAGGAAAGAGACAAACAAAGACAGAGCAGGCTCTTAAACTATTAGGATGACATTAAAAGTCTCTTCAAACACTTTACATTAATAACTGCTAGACATTAAGAGATGCAAGAGAAATAGCCTTTTTTTAATTGAAGCATATCAAATATCAGAAATAGATTAAAAAAGCTGAAAAACTGTTAATAAAAATTCTCCATTGCAGAGAATAGCACTTGTTTGTCACTGCCTTCAGAGACTCTAATAACAACACTGCATCTTCCCCAGACCACTCCAGAAGAGCACATGACCATCCAGGTTACCAGAAAATGGAGAACTCAGCCTCGTTTCTGAGACAGAAGATCCAAAAATTTTGGAACCAAAGGCAATGATGGAAACCAAATGGCACGCTCGAACTGATGAACCTGGCAGCAGGTACAAGAAATATTTGTGCTCTCTCCCCCAGAGTCAGGTAAAGGAAAAGCATGCAAGAAGCCTCAATTCTGATTCAGCAAAAAGGCTTTTCTGAGCAAGTGATGGAAAATTTTACGTTTACACTGGATGTATAGAAGTCTGTGGAAGAACATGTTCTCTTGTGTTAACTCTGACATTTGCAATGTTTGTCATCTGCAAGTATTTTCTTTTCCTGGTATATGTCAGGCAGCTAGATGAACCTGATGCTGTAGACATCACTCACAATGATTTATGGCTGAATGTCCAAGAGCATGCTCCTACTCCTTGTTCACGCAATATTTTCCAGCAGTACTGGTATCAGCATTTCTACTCTAATTTGAGATAGAAAAGACTTCAGAGAACACGATATTCCTTTGAGCTCAGCTTATTTACATGTAACTTTATAGTCCTGTGATTCCTTTTTCACACTCTAATTACATTTCCCACACCTGAAGGAGAACTCTGTGTACCTCAAGAAGTTGTCTTTTTCACAAACAGAAGTTGGTCCAGTAAAAGATATTACCTCACCCACCTTGTCTCTGTAATTCTGTTAGCTGTTTAGAGTCAATTTTTATTGTTATTAAGGTTGTAGTAGTGTTCAAAATGTACTAGGAACTTTTCAAACAGAGGATGACAGCATCCCAGCCTTGAAAACTATAATACAGAAGATGAACGACTCATCTCAATTTGGATGAATCTACTGCTATCATCACTGACTGTAAATGTCTGAAACACACACTAGAAAAGAACTCTGGTGGTCATTTATTAAATCTGTTGCCAACCAGATGAAAACGCTGAAGGATCCCATGGAGCTGATCTCCACTTACATTGTTTTCTCTTGAGTTGCCTGTTCCTCTTCTGGTGATGAAGAAGTCTTCTGAAAGCCCTAGGAGCAGAAACTCAATGACATAAGATATTAGAAAGAAGATTTTTATACTGAGATCCAGAGATCTGGCCAATGATTTTGTGCCAAAATGTTTTTAATGTGTTAAGTTTTTGAAGTCAGTTTTCAAATATTAAGTCACAATTCTCAGTTGGAGCTCCAGAAAAAGACCAGAAGACTTCAACTATGAATAACGGTAATCATTTATCTCAGTCCTTATTATGTACTAAATCATTATAGGAAGTGCAAATGAAATGACAAGTTACACTCTGACCACATCTCCTCCTGGGTGGTTACAGAGCTACTTTTATTGAGCTGTTTCAATGGGGCAGCCTTGTTAGTTTAGTTCAGCAAAACAAACAAGGAGTCCTGTAGGACTTTTAAAGACTAACAAATATTTCTCGCATGAGCTTTTGTGGAAGAAAATCCCATTTTGTCAGACATTTATCAAGCTGTCCTCCTGGGTATCCCTGAAGAAGCTAGCAGGATTTCAGATACTCATCTGGCATTCTGATATGTCAGCATGACATCCTGGCAAAGTGAACTACAGACTAATTGCCAATGTATGATTTTTATGAGCTTTTTTTGGGTGGTTGGACTATTTTTCTTCCACCAAAAAATATTAACAATGAACGAAGACAAAGAATGTAGCTTGACTTCAAGAAATGAAGTATCAAAAAAGTCAGAACAGAGAACAGGCCTTGAAGTGCCAATGGTCCAATGGAACGAGGCATCAAGTTCAGCTGACTATAAACAGTATCAGAAACACATTGAGAATCGCAGAGGTGTCCAACTCGCGCCCCCCCCCCCCCCGGCTGGATCAGGATCAATTTTTTTTTTTTTTTGTTATGATCAGAAAATGGACTGCAAAATGACGCTTTCTTGCTCTGAACATGGAGGAGCAAAGGGCTGGGGAAACCTGTGCGGCCACATGGCCTGTGACAGGTGTTCTGCCTTTCAATGTTGCTTCCCATATTGAATGAGTCTGACCCCCCTGGAGGTGCCTCCTATAATACCTTCACAGCTCCCTGGTTTCTATGAATCAAGCAAAGTTAGGAAAATGGAGATTGAAGGAACCCACCTTTGTAGTTAAAAAGAAATCTGGTCAAAGAAACAACAATAAAAGGATGAAGTGGTAAGAAGAAGGAAGTAAGTAGCTTCAAGTGATCTGGACTATGAAAGGTGAACAGTGCTACTTCACAGGCCATGGCTAGAAAAAGCCTTAGAACGCACAAAAATACACCACAGATATCGTTATTGCTAGGATGTGAGGAACCATTACTTCAAAGGGTTTCTGCATAAATCCTTACCACCACCAATACATACACTTTTAAATAAAGATACATTAAAATGGATGAACTTCTCAACTGGGTGAGTCCATTCGTATAGGTCTATCTAATCAGCGAGATTATTTTTTGGAAGTTACAATTATGTAAACTGACCTGAAAAAGGGTGTTTCCTAATCCCTGAATGTGATTTTAAATCAGAGTTTCCTTCTTGCTCTGTCTAAGAGAAAGAATTACCCATGCTAATAGTGTAGTGGCTAGCACCTCTGCTTAACATGCAGAAGGTCCTGGGTTCAATTCCCAGGGGGTTGGACTCGATGATCTCACGAGGTCCCTTCCAGCCCTATGATACGATATTTTGTAAAATAAAGAGAAAAGCTCAAGGAATTTCAGAGCTTGTGCTGTGTATCTTCAGGTACAGACAGACAATATAATTCGGTAACTTCAAGTTCTACTATCTTTAGATGTGTTTTTAATGAACTGTGCAATACATTCCTGCTAAACTGTCTTCTGTGAGCATTTGGTTTCAAACAGTAATCCCACAATTGCTCATATTTGACAATATTAACTAAATATTGATCACTCAAGTATTTGATAGAGAACCACAAAAAATGGAAATAGGGTTAGCTAGAACTTTCACTGATGGTAGTCTTGGGAGAAACTTTATTTGGAAAAGAAAGGGATGCATGTTTAGAATTAAAGAGACCCTTATCAATGGCTAAGGGGTTGGCTATAGCTTATAAGTGTATATAGCTATGGATGTGTGTTTGATAAAACAGGAAATGGGAAAGAGTTAAATGGGCAGGTGAAAACAGACTATGTAACATTTAATCAAAACCAAAAAGATGTATGCTCTGTACTACTACCTATCTCGCAATCTTTTACTTGCAATCTGGGCTCCCCATTAGCTCTCCTGCTCTACCATCCTCCCTCGTCTTGGCATCTCTGTAATAAGGAAGCCATTGTTCCAGCCTCTGAAACACTCATAATCTATGTATTCATATACAGCCAAGCATGATGGAGCCCTTTACCTAAAAGGGGCCTTGCATGCTATCTCAGGAAAAATAGTTTTTTTTATCTAGTGCAGTGATTCCTAACCTTTCCCTTTATGTGGACCACTGCATCATCATCGAAAGCTTTTGTGGACCACCATGTATACAAACATGTTTTTAAAATAGCCTGTGGCTGACAGCAGTCAAACTTGTATATCAAGGGGTAATAAAAACACAGCTGTTTCTACTAACTTATCACTGTCACTCACAAACTTAGTACACTCATCACAGTACATTTCCCTTCAGTACATCTGCCCCCCTCCCAACACCCATGGATCACCTGCAGTGCCCTTGTGAACCACCAGTGCTCCACAGTCCACAGGTTAGGAACCACTCATCTAGCATTGCCAAGTTCCACAGGGGTGACCGTGTTAGTCTAGTTCAGTAAAACAAACAAGGAGTCCTGTGGCACTTAAAGACTAATAAATAAATTTGTTAATCTTTAAGTGCCACAGGACTCCTTGCCTGTTTTATCTAGTGGTGTTATTCCTAGCATTTCACTAGCTATTCTTTCAAGTGATTCAAGTTAAAGCCTGACTATAATCACAGCAAGACTGTGTTTGTATAAAATCACAGACTGCTGGATCTACGAGCCTATGTCTTCCTCTTGCACACAACAAGAAAGGTGACACTTTAAAATCCTGAAGTGAAGGTAGAAGACTTAATTTTACAGGACAATAACAGACCAATTCTTTCATAACTATCCCCTTCTATTTTTTCAGCTTCCAAGATACACAGAGTATATATTTTTGCCTAAACCCCTATTATAACAGGCAATGTTACCAGATATAATTATTATTATTATCAATTAAAAAGTGGATATAAAACATTTGTAGCTCTAAGTTTATGGTAAAAATAGCAAATGCAAAAGATAAATTACAAAGATTTTTGATTATACAGATGAGCTATTTAAATAATATGCAAAGTCATTTTGGGGAATATATTTAGTTCATAAGACTCAAATGCAAAATAACCAGTCAAAGAAAATAAAGTTAAATAAAACCTGCATTTGCACTCATCTTGGCAGAACTCTGACTGGGGAGTTCCTACTGTAGCTCCAAAATAGGAAGTAGACTAAAATTAGAAAACTTACAGTATGATGATCAACATCAGACAAGAGCACAGGAATACAGATTAAAAACATAGGACAAGTTTGGTTTCTGTCTCTCACACTATTTTTAAATTATGTTGCTCCTTCTGTCTCACCTGTCTTCTTTAATCACATCCACAAAATGAGCATCTGTCTTCTCTCTGATGTTTTTGAACCTCAAAGGAAGGAGTGCCGACTGATCCAAACTCACTCCTACCCATCTTCCTTTCTCTTGCAGCATTTCATAAAGCGATGTCTGGCTGTTGCTCAGCTTCTCTTCCTGAGGAGGACTCAAAAGTCCATTCTGGGTCTTCGGACTGCGTCCTCCAGGAGTCTGCTTCATAGAAAGGGGAAATGCACACATGAAGGGTTAAATACGTAAGAAAACATACAGACAAACAGCACAGACATTTTATGACATAAAGGAAAATAATTTATTCTGTCAATCCCACCAGTTCAAATTTTGCTTATATACACCACGGGCTTGACTCTACCTATGGTGGAATTATTCAAAACTTCTCCTTCATGTGTGACTACTACAATTTGCTGCTTTGTGGCCCTTTCCAAGTCTCAATCTACAGATTCCTGAGGCAAGATATATTTTCACACATGAACAGAAGACTAACCCAGCTCCATTTACTCCCCATTTATATCAGGATCTTTTTCAAAACAGGTTAAAAGATGCATGTGAAATTGTTCTAGCCATCATCACAGATCTTCTCCCTCTCTCAATGGCCCTACTTGATGCTCATCATCTTGCCTTGCTCCCCTTCATTTTACCACACCTCCTCATCTTGAGGCAAGACTTTCCTCTGCAGCTCCTAGCTTGTTACTCTATAGCCACTTCAAACTGCAATTGAAAGCATATTTTCTCTTTGCCAACCTTTCATCTTTTCTCCTTTTCCTTGTCATTTTATTAATAATTGGACCTTTTACTTGTGGGATACAGTTTATATAAAGACACTGTACATGTGGTTATATTTGGTTAGTTCGTGAACATGAGATTTTCCGGTTTTCACTGGAGAATGAGTTTCTTCTAAAAAAGGCCCTTATCCTTTCATCCTCCAAACCTCTATTCAAGACCCATGTCTTTTGAAACATGTGGAAAAAAATCTGCCAGTTGATGATGGCTAGGCTGAAGATAGTTTATACTTTCTTGTTTATAATATTTGTCAAACATGAAACTGTATACCATATTGTATAGTTTCCTTTTTCTCTGCAGCCAAACTGTTACTTTTCTTACACTGAAAGACCTTCATGGTACAGACCAGCTCTTCATTTGTGTTTGTACAGCACTTAGCACAATGGGGTTTATATCTTCATTAAGACATTTGGGTGCTACTGCAATTTAAAAAACAAAACAAAACAAAAAAAACCACACCCTTATGCTAAAAAGATTATTTAGCTTGCAAAATCAAGCACTCAGAAATCTGCAAATACCCAGTTTATGGTTGTCATACAACCCTAGTTCAACCTCTTTGTGCATCCATCCTGCGCACTGAATGAGGCACAAGTCCTGTGGGGAAAAATATCATCTGAGCAGGCAATTAAAGTCTGAATCAAAGGGGACTGAATTTATGTGTAAGAGAAGGTTACTCTCCTGCAGTACCTGTAGTACTTTGAGATGACTGTCTGTGTAAGCATTCCACTGTAGGTTTCCATGCACCCTATCCCTGTAGCCAGAGATTTATGGTACCAGTGGCTGGTCAGTTGGCACATTTTTTCACAGCACTGTGATCAATTATCCTTGTGTTCCTTCTCTGCCACAGACTGTGAGTTATATATAAATCCAAAGAAAAGAGGCGGCAGGATGGTAGTGGAGCACACAGAGACTGTCATCTCAAAGTATCTCAGTTATTGCACAAGAATAACCTTCACTGCTTTTTCTAAGAGTGCCCTGCTGGGTGTTTCACTGTAGGTGACTGTCAAGCAATGTCCCTCAGTGGAAGGAAGGGGCTCTGGAGTTGTGCTCATGATGTTTGACAGAACCACGAGTCTGAATAGGGCATCTGAAAATGACAGGTGCTCTATAATGTAGTTTTGTGAAGGTGTGGGCAGATACCCAAGTGGCTGCTTTGCAAATGCCTGTGATGGAGACATGTTGAGAAAAGCAATGGAAGCAATGAAAGTGCTCTTGCACAGTGTGTGTAGGCCCCTATTGGGGCTTGTAACTAATGTTTTTGATAACAAAAGTGGATCCATTCTAATACCTATTTGGACAGTCTCTGTTTTGAAATAGCTTTTTATCGTTCTGTTACAGAAACAAACAGCCTCACTGATTTTCTAAAGATTTGATATAAAGACAAAAATATGACACCAGGAATTTCACTGGGGTGCCTAGCTGGCATTTAGAAGCAGAATGTCCTTTAGCACATAAAAAGATATCACCAGCACTGAAACTGTCTGCAGCAGTGGCTTTCTTCGGTGGCAGAGGACTTCTCTATTCTGCACGGTCGCTGAAACTGTTGCGGTCATGGCTTGTTTCTGATGGAAGGGCGTGTTCTTAAGTGCTGCACAGCTAGGCACCATAGGTTTTAGGCTGGTTCCTAGCTGGGCAGCACGTCTGTCACATCTGCCTTAAAGAACATTGCATATGGAGGATGAGCCATTAGGGAACCTAATTCTCACGTGTATCTAGCAGATGTGACAACAATGAGGAAGATCACCTTCATGGAAAGATGAAATAAAGAGCAAGTGGTTCAAACAGGATTTCATGAATCCGCACAAGACCAAGTGGAAATCTCATAATGGAGCTGAAATCTTTATCTCAGGATATGTATTTTTTAGTAGGAAAGTCTCAGAACATGACACACTCAGTATTGACAGTACTGAAGAAGTCTCCATGGCTGAGGAGCACTTTTTCTCAGGGGCTCTCTATGGAGATCTTTGAGACTGCTTTTTTGTAGCCCTTTTAGGCAAATGTGCTTCAGTAGAATATTTTGTGGCAGGACCTCTGCCGGAGGCTGCCAAGGGTAACTGTTGACTGGGGCATCCTCAACTAGAAGTCTAAGGCTGGTCGCAAGGACTTCTCTGTTATAAAGAGTTTGAGTTGGATGACTCTTGCCTTCATGTTATGGCAATGTGAAAACTTTTGTGGAATACAAAAGAGAAGGTCACAAGAGTCTTATAACAGCAAGTTTAGGCAACCTAAGTTTGGACTCACTATGAACTCCCCCTATAATATAATAATTACTATTATTAATAAGATGCATCTATTACCTCACACTGTTATTATACAGCTTCTAAGAAATGCAAAATCTGTAGTCATGCAATCGAGTACCCCTCCCTTTATTAATGGGAAGTAATAAGAAAGAATGCAAACCAATGAGAACTGTCAAACCAATGACTAGGTCTGAATGTTTGTTATGTATCTTTTTTAAAGCATCACAGTTTACTCAGGCACCCCTACCCTGCCATAGACAACCAGGACAGACAGCTGAGATTTCCATGCTTATGCATTCTAGGTCTGCATTATTATTTTTGGCCACAGCAATGCACTGAGAGCTCACGTTCAGCTGATTATTTACCACAATTTCCAAATCTTTTTCAGGCAATGTCCTTCAGATTGTGTGCAGGGTCCACAATCATTTGTTCCTAGATATGATCTCACATTTGCCCATGTTAAATGCATGTTGTTGGTTTAAGACCAGTTTACCTAAAGATACAGATTACTTTATATCAGGATCTGTCTTCTTCATTATGTACCATGCAGTGCTGGATATAGGCAGAAGACAAGGAAGCCATGGTTTAGGGCCTCACATCATGAGGGACCTCTAAATATGTCTGAGATAACTAAGAAGATTTATCATGATTGAAATTAATAATGCAAATAAGGCTTTTTGCAAGATTTGTTTTCCTTAGTTGTTTTTCATTGCATCTTTGCTTATGTATATATGCAAATATAACAGTTCATCATTTATTTTTTTCATTACCCTTTCTCTTATATTATAATACACTTTTTTCGCTCTATTTTTTATGGTAAGGGACCTCTAAATTTTGACACAGATGAGCACCTCAGCATGTCTTAATCCACGCCTGATACCATGCCCCAGACTCAGGATCACCCTCAAACTTTATCAGTAACGATTTTGTGTTTTCTTAGAGAAATCAATGAAAATTTTAAACTGCTTTGGTGAAGAACTGATCTCTGTAAAATCCCACTAGAAACATACCTGCTTGATGATGATTTCTCCTTTATATTTTGAAAACAGCCAGTTTTAAATGCAGTTTATGTGCACAACTGATTTTGTATTTTTTCTAGTTTCTTCATTAAAATATCATGTAGCACCAAGTCAAATATTGTACAGAGTTCTAATTATATTATAGCAATACTATTACCTTTATCAATCAAACTTGTAATCTCACAAAAAAAATTCTCAGTAGTGGCACAACATTAGCTTTCCTCCATACCTCTGGAACTTCTCCAGTCTTCCAAGACTTGCTGAAAATCAATATTAATGGTACAGAGAGCTCCTCAGTCAACTCTTTTAGAATTCTTGAATACAAGCTGAATATGTCTGAAGCTGACGATTTAAAAATGACTACCTTTAGAAGCCATTTCACACCTTCCACAGTTACGAATGGAACAGAAAGTGTTACTATTGTATGATACTAATATGCCATCTGTTTTTCTCCCCAACACAGAACAGAAAAATTTATTGAACGCTTCAACCTTTTCTGCCTTATTATTGACAATTCCACGATTTCTATCTAGCAGTGAACTGATACCATTGTTAGATGTTTCTTTATTCCTAAATATACTTGAAAAACTCCTTACAGCCCTCAACTTTTCTAGGCATAAGAGTTCTCTTTGTGTCCTTTTGCGTCTCTTATCAATTTTCTAAAACTCCTAGCTTCTGATTTATATTGATACTATCAGTTTCCCCTTTCTTCCATTTGTTAACACATTGGTTTGTTTTAATACTGTTGCCTTTCACTTCCCTCTAACTCTGGTTGGATTGTTTTTAACCACTGCAGCTTCCTTCTTGATTGTGGGTTTTGAGGTTTGTTGTGGGTTTTTTTGTTTTGTTTTGTTTTTTGAACTTGACCTCAAACAAAATGTTTTTAAATAGTCTCCAATTATCATTTACCTTTTCTCTTTTTAAATTCTTTTCCCCATCTTATTTGGCTTATAAGTTATCCTATGTGGAGACAGACCATAGTCTCAAAATAAAAGACTACTGTATTACATATTTAAACTGACAGAATACATGATTTTTGCCAAAAGACCATACACAATACCATCTGAATCACATTAGTCTTTTTGAACAGGGACTACATGCTATCTTGCGGAAGGAATGAGGAAAGTATGTGCTACTACAGACAGAAGAGTTAATGAGTAATAATGCCTGATCACCTGAAGCTTTCTTGTACTAAAGTAATTATATTTAACCATTAGTTGGCAGACTACAGGAATTTTAATCAGGACATCTCCACAAGGAATCAACTAATTCAAGAACTCGTGAACAGGTAATCTCCACCCAACTTGAAAGTGTTCTTTTGTCTTTTAATTAGCACTTTAGTAAGTTTCTTTGCCTGAAAAGACATTAACTGCAGAAAATATAAAAGCCAAAATATGACAGATTTGTCTCGTTAGACCTTCCACCCCCCACCCCCAAACTCTATGCTCCTCTGAGGAAACTAATAAAAAATTATGTTACCTAACAGTGGTATGGTGAAGCCTGATATGGAAGAACAAACCTGGTCATTAACAAATTTTGGCTGGAAATTAGAAGAGTGATTGTATGACTGGGTTGCTTGTGATGGTGGGGGACAGACAATCTATGCTCAGAAAGTTCCAGTTAAGGCCTTCAGATGGACCTCTGCTGAGTTCAAGGTGTATGTGCGTGTCTTTGTTGAGTGCAAGCTTCGACAAATTTTAGGCGACAAGTCACCATGGCACCTAGGATTTTACTCCTGGCACCTAAGAGCATGGGGGCAAAGGCCCCCACCACCACACAGAGCAGAGTGGGCTCCTCCTCTCCGGCCCCTGAAACAAAGCTGCTGTTGGCGGCTCTTTTGGCAGTGCAGGGGGAAGAGGGAGAGATGGCAGTGTTCTTCCTCCGTACTGCAACTGTCTTGCTCCCCCTGCCCCCAGTGCCACCCGGGTTTCTTTTCGTGGAGAGCTAAAGAACTCCTCTTCCCGGCTGCCAAAATAAAAGCTGCTGCTGGCAGCTCTTTCAGCAGCATGGGGTCACTGGGAGTGGCTACAGGGAAGACACAGCAGCAGCAGCAGGAGAGAGACAGCAATGCTTTTCCCCTGCAGCAACGCTGTTTCTTCCCTGCATCTGTGCCCCTCCTCCCCCCACCAGCATCAAAAGAGCCACTGGCAGTGGCTTGGGGGGGGGGGGGCAGCTCCTCTGTCAGACACCTTGGGGCTCCCAAGTTTTTGGGCTGGCCCCTAGGTGTCTGGCACATTTGTCATACCCTGGTTTAGTGTGTGTTTGTCCTTCTTCTTAAGAACCAGAGATGGCCATGACTGGAGACATGAAATTGGAGGGGGAGGGCCAGTGCTCTAAGGTGGCAGTAAGCATTCCTTCTCACATGCTTAGGTGGCTGGTTGTTACCTACTCAGGATCTAACTGACTGTCATGTGTGGGGTCAGGAAGGAAATTCCCCTGGGAAAGACTGATAGTGAACTTGAGGGGTGGGGAGGACTGTGCCTCTTTGTACCTAGAGGGAAGATCACTTGCCAAGATAATCTGGGGGTATACATCCCATAATTAATTCACTCTCATCACAGGTGCCTCAAGCATAGGTGCACCTTGGTCCCTCTTACTCTCTCTCTCTGCCACACACTAATTTAGTCTTTTGGCAGCTGTAATACTTTTGTCTAGTTTCCATTGTTGGTTTTCATACGCAAGTGCTGGACAGGGTTGGTGGTCTGTGATACACAGGAGGTTAGAGGTGATCTGATGGTCCCTTTTGGCCTTAAACTCTGTGATGTGACTTCTTTGAGGCTTTTTTCTCTTAGCTATCTGGTAGAGGCTCAAATATCTAAGAAAAATCTTCCCTTCTGTCAGCTCAAGGTTTTTCTGTGCTATCTCCACACTGTTAATTTTAACAGATTAGAGTTTAAAACTGTTCATGTGCCATCAGAAAATCCCTATTTAATAAATGTTGCTAACTCCAGCTGCACAAGTTCCGAAGGGATAGCTGTGTTAGTCTAGTTCAGCAAAACAGACAAGGAGTCTTGTGGCATTTTTAAAGACTAACAAATCTATTTATCCCATTTTATCAGAGACTTGAAAATAGGGAAATGGGATTTTCTGACATAGTGGGATTTTCTCCCATGAAAACTCATGTGATAAAACAATTTGTTAGTCTTTAAAAGTGCCACAGGACTCCTTGTTTGTCTAGCTGGCCAGCAGCTGCAGTAGCTGGATCTGAGCAAGGCAGCAGCAGGTGGCCCTGGCAGGCCCAAACCAGCCCCAGCCACTACCGGGGCTGGGCAGGAGATGGAGGGGGAGGGGAGGCTGCAGCCTCTCGGGCCCTGCAGCACCAACGCCCTGGGTGGGTCAGACATGAGACCTAATTGATGACTAAAATCAAGTGGGGAAGGACTATTCCATCCATCGTTCCTTTTGCATGTCCTAAAACCGGGGTGGTCAACCATGAGGCTTGCAAACCTATTCTCTCCTGCCAGTGACTGCACTCTGCAGGACCAAACTCCCTCCCCCCTGAGGGAAAGAGAGATACCACAGAATGCAGTTTTGCATACACAGCCCTCCTTGATGCCACAAGTGCCACAGTAATTCAATTCATGGTGTGTATGGCCCACTTGAAGTGCATTTAAGTCAAATCTGGACTGTCACAGCAAATGAGTTTGAGATCTCTGTCCTAAAAGGACAAACTTTCAAGGAAAAAGAGAAAGAACAGATGGAGATCACTGGCATGAGTTTTGCCACCATGCCTGTCACCTCCACTGGGACCACAGGTCTTCATCATTCTGATCTTTAGAGATTTCCTGAACCAGGCCAGACCAGACCAGAAAGAGGGATCCAGATGACAGTATCAACTCCTACCAGTTCCAGCTGAATCCCTAAACCCCCAAGATGACAGGATCAGACTTTAACAGGAGCAGCAGCCACAGCTCCAGGAATCTTGATTACCTTTTCTTCTGAGCAAGAGCTGTTATTCTATCTTTGATACCATTTAAAAGACTGTCAAACAAAGGGGAAGGGTTCCTTTTAAAACTCTCTCCAGCTAAGGGAAAGAGGTATGTGTCGTTAAAATGAAAATTTTATTTAATACTTTACAATTCAATGCTTTAACAGCTGAAGCTTTTATTAAAGGTAAAGAAAAGAAAGAAAAAAAGGATTTTTAATGGTGTGTTTGCTATGGTACTAAGAAGGTTCAGGTCTCTGTATATGAAACCCTGAACCTTATTTAACATTATTTAACATTGGAGTGCGGCTGGTTTATGTTAACATCTTTGGATCATATATTTCATCCAATAAATACAACAGTGCTTCTGCTGTACCTTGCTTTTATTTGAGGCAGGAGTATAGCTAAGAAGAGAACATCAAGAGGTAAAATATTTCCAAACCCACCCAGCCACCCCCGATTTTGAGTGCATCAGTTCTGAGGTTTCCAACTTAAAATATCTTAAGAGGCCAGACTTTCAGAGGTCAGATACTCTCCTTTAAGGTCTCAGGTTGGGCACTGAAAAATTCAGGGATGCAAAATCACAAGTCATTTTTTAAAACATTGGCTAGAATGACTAGAACTTGGTGCCTAAAAATTCTAAATCAGAATTGACTCTGCTGCTTGCTAAGCTGCACTGAAATGAGGCTGTTAAAACTAACACAGGGAGCACAGCTGCACAGAAGTGTGAAAGTTTGAGTTACCTTGGTATTGTTCTTATGTTCATCCTGACAGCCATTTTGGATAGCGGCTTCCTCTGTACTGACATCACTGTTGGGAGCAAACGTAACACTACATGAAGGGCATGTCTGCAAGAAGACAAAAAATTAAAAACAGAAATATTCAGATATCATCACAACACTGTGCATTTCACAACAGGCCCATATTCATTGCCAAAATTAGACTCTCAAAACTGTAAATGTTTCAAGGTTCCCTTTCAATAAGAATTACATGACAGAATGTCCAACCACACTGCAATTTTAGCTGGATACTGTGTAAGGCCACAAAATACTGCTGCGAATACTTGCTGTGTGGTTAAGTGAAAACTAAACAACAGCACTGAAAACAATAAGCAGAAAGGGAAATGAGATCTAACATGCCAGTGAACAATTCCAGATGTTCTTTTTAGAGTTTTATGGGTTATATTTACCTGAATTACTGAGAATATAGTAGGCTCTTACACACTGTGCTTAATCCCTGTGACTTCATTTACAATGTACCGTAGTAGTGTTGGGTGTTTTGTTTTTTTTTGTTTTTGGTTTTGTTTTTTTTTTTGGTTTTTTTTTTACAGATGACACATGCTTTTCTAAGCAAATTCAGGAGCTGATTCTCCAGTGCGGTGTAACTAATCTGTGCCAGCACTTCCTGCTTCTGAAGGAGTACCTGCCACTCCATGCAATGATACAAAACTGGAACACACATTGCCCCTTACCTTGGCTGCTAGTACAATGGCCAAGGCTGGGGTTGCCTTATGCCACAACAATCCTTTTTGTAGTTTCAGCTCTTTAGGGCAGTTATAGCAGCCAGCATAATTAAAATTAGCCCTTAGGCTGCTCTAGTTTCTGCTGAAGAAATGACTGCACACAACAGCCTTGGGATTGGAAGACTTCAATAGCATGTTTTACACCACCTTTAAACTCCCCTCTGCCCCATCTCAATCTATGTTGTGTGTAGCCTGGCTTCACCCCAGGAACTGCCCTGAAATTGTCACAAAGAATATTAAACCCCCAGTTTTGCTTGGTTTAGAAGTCATGCTACACAATTTAAAAATTTTATATACTGTATGTCATCATGACATGAAAATAAAGTTAAAATATATGCATGAATATGTCACTGTAAGTTAGTGCAAGTGGCTCTCTGCTCACTGGCCTTTTCTTAAATGGCTCCCTGTCTCTGATGTACATGCTCGATTAGCAGCATGATAGGGGACTACTCACAGCTAGAATGCAGATAATAAACAGGATACTCTCCAAAGGAACACATTAGAAATATTGTGATAGACTGCATTTTTGCCATCTATGCTATAAATTGCAAGCCAAATAACTGTTAGTGCAATATTAAAGTTGTACAGTTAAAGTCACAAAAATGAGGAAACACTAAAGATAGAACTTCACTAGGAATGCTTTAGGATTATGCTGAAATCTTATATATGCGGGGACACTGACTAGTCGCCATTCCCCCTTTCCACCTCCCCCAAGGTTTTACTCCCTTCTCCGGCCTCATTCTCCCACTCAGTGTTGTGATGGTAATTAAAAATAGAATAAGAGCACTTGGTACATAATGATATGATAAACTCTAAAACAGCTCAGTTTATGCAAAGTAAAATTATGTCTCAATAATCAGATTTTTTTCCAACCCATCAATAAAACAGTGGATATAGGAGAAAGAATTTACACAATCCCTTTAGACTTTCAAAAGAGCTGGGAAAAGGTCATTCACAAAACACTGCACTGGACCAAAAAGAGGCAAGAAACAAATGATTGATTTTCATCATAGCAAAAGGTTAACAGGGGGTACCTCAGTCAACGTTTCACACAAGGTGCAGTATTATCTGATATATTTAACAACAATCTGGAAAAGAGTGTGAGCAGCGAGACAGAAAAATATGCAGATGACACAAAATTATTTAGTTTAGTAAAGCCCAGGGAAGACTGTGAGGAACTTAAGACAGACCTAACCAAACCAGGTGAACAAATAACATGATGAAAGATGCAAATCAACATTGATAAATGCAAAGTAACACACATTTCTATGGCAAAATTTTGAAATCCACTTATACGATACAGGGTTCTAAAGTAACTATCTGCATAGAAAAAGGACCTGGGTGTCATTATGAACCACTCAATGAAGACTTTAATTTGTAGAAAAGAGGATATTGAAGGATTAAATGAGCTTCTAAGGGGTACATCTACACCAGGGGTCTCAAACACGTGGCCCATCAAGCTATTTCCCGCGGCCTGCAACGATGTTATTGTTATCTATATTTGCAATACCGTTGTATGAAAAGGTTTAAGTGCTATGGCCCTCGGACTAACATACTAGTCTTCATGTGGCCCTGTGGTAGTCCTCATGCGGCCCTTGTAGTTATCTGAGTTTGAGACTCCTGATCTACACTATGGGCTTAAGTCAACCTAAAGCCCTTTAAGTTGACTTAAGCCACTCCCTGTCTACATTTAGAAATTAAGTCAATTTAAGCAATTGCTTAAGTCAACTTAATAACTTCTGCCCTATAAATCGGCTTAAGCTGACTTTACTGGGCAGGGCCCGCCCCTTTCCCTGCCCCGGGGCATGATCAGGCTCTGGGGCCCCGATCCAGCTCCTGACCTGGGAGAGGAGCTGGGGGCTGGCAGCCGGATCCTGCAGCCTGCAGAGCGGGGCTGAGCCCAGTCTGACTCCCAGCTGCTTGTGCCACAGCACAAGCAGCTCAGAGCCTGGTCAATTTAACAGACTCACACACTCCCAGTCTGTGAAACTGACCAGGCTCCAAGCTGCTTGCTCCACAGCACAAGCAGATGGAAGCCAGACTGGGCTCCGAGCCAGCTCCTAGCCCCCCAGCCTGCAGAGAGGGGCTAGGAGCCAGATGGGGCTTCTCAGCCCCTCTCTGCAGGAACCAGCAGCCAGTTCCCGCAGCATGCAGAGAGGGGCTGGGAGCTAGTTCCTGCCCTGGCCGCTTGCAAGAGGCCAGGGGCGCGCTGTGATGGCTCCGCACACTGGAAGCTGGTTCTGCATGCCCCCGGTTGCTTGAAAGCAGCCACGCAGGAGCTGGCTCAGCACCCATGGAGAGGGACTTGGAGCCAGATGTGTGGCAGGAGTTGGGTCCTGACCCCCACAAACTGTTGCAAGTGGCTGGGAGACAAATCCGGCTCCTTGTGGCTTGCCAGCGGTGGCTTGGTCCAGATTGGGCCCCAGGAGTCGACTGGGCTCCGGATGCCCAAACAGGACTGGGAGTGCGGCAAGGGGTGGGAATCCCCTGGATATGTCTGCACTGTGTCCAGTGCAGACACTCCCTGAAGTCAGCTTAACTAGGTCAATTTAAAGTCGATCTTGTTAAGTTGACTTTCCAGGACCCCCCAGTGTAGACATACCCAAGAAGAGCAATGAAGAAGATTAGCAGCCCAGCAGACCAGAAAACCTCTCACATGAAGAGAAATAGAAAAAAAAAAGGGGGGGGGGGATTGTTTACCTTAAAGAGGAAATAAATGGGGAGAGAACATGGCAGAAAGATACAAAATAATGATAAATACAGAGAAGGTAGGAGAGCAGAAATCTGATCTACTACAACACAAGAACAAAGGGCCATTCAACAAAGCAGAACAGCGAATAATACAAAACTGATAAAAAGAAACATTTCTTCACACAATATGCAATATTAAAGGGTTATATCAAACTATCTTGATGTTAAGAAAAATAGTAAGTAGCCAAAATAGCTCCAGTAGGAGCTATTTAATGAGCTGAAAATCAAAAAGGAATCCCACAGAAAGTGGAAACATTGGCAAATTGCTGAAGAGGAGTACAAAAGAATAGCAAAACTGGAAGAAACAAAATCAGATAGGATAAGGCAAAAAATAAGTTAGACTTAGCAAGGGACAAAAAAAGGCAGTAAGATATTCTACAAATACATTAGGAGCAAAAGAAAGATGAAGGAAAACACTGGTCCTCTACTTAGGAAAAAGAGCAAATTACTGATGAGATCAAGAAGGCTGGGGTATTTAATGCCTATTTTTGCTTCAGAATACTCAACCCAATGAATATTAATAAAGGGGGAATGAACACAAGTCAAAGTAGGGCAAGAACACATTAAAGACTATTTAGGTAAATTAAATGTGCTTAAGTCAGCAAGCCCTGATGAAATGAACCCCATGTATCTATGCTGAAATAATCTCAGATTCATTAGCAATTATCTTTGAGAGTTTATGAAGGATGAGTGAGATCCCAGAGAACCATAGAAAGGCAAAACCAGTACCTCTCTTTAAAAAGAGAAACATCAAGGAATTATGGACCAATCAGCCTAAATTCGATACCTGGAAAAATAGTGGAACAAGTAAGCTAGCATTGAATATGTAAGTACCTAAAAAGTAATAGGGTTATAATAGCCAACATGTATCTATCAAAAAGAAATCATGCCAAAGCAACCTACTTTTCTTCAACAGGGTTACTGGCCTAGTGGCTGGTGGGAAGCTGTATATGTGCTATATCTTGATTTTAGT
The DNA here is from genome assembly GCA_007922195.1 of Podocnemis expansa. NCBI lineage: Eukaryota > Metazoa > Chordata > Testudines > Podocnemididae > Podocnemis > Podocnemis expansa. The sequence goes on from ML682016.1 coordinate 25,099,943, forward strand.
AAGCTTTTTGACACAGCTCCACATGATATTCTATTAAGCAAATTAGGGACATGGAATCTAGATGAGAATACTACAAGATGGGCACAGGACTCTTTGAAAAACCACGCTCAAAAAAGTTGTTATAAATGGCTTGCTGTCAAATTGAGGGGACATATGTAGCAGGAACCCACAAGGGTCAGTCCTGGGACTAGTACCACTCAATATTTAACTTAATGAATTGCATAATGTAGTGAAGGGCAGCTTTAAAAAATTTGCAGATGATAGCAAGTGGGAGGGGTTGAAAGCCTTTATTTATTTATTTATTTATTTATTTGTTTATTTATTTATTAAATCTAATCCCATTCGTTAAATAACCTGATAGCTTGCAGAACTGGTCTGAAATCAACAAGATGAAATTCAGCGAAGACAGGTGCAAAGTGTTAGGAGGGAAAAAAAATCAAAGGCAGTTACAAAATGAAGAACACCTGCCTAGGTGGTAGGACTGCTGAAAAAGATCTGTGGGTTATAGAGGCTCACAAAAGAAAAAGGGCCAACAGTGTGATGCAGTTGCAAAAATGTTGATATAATTCTGGAGTGTACTAACGGGACTATCATATGTAAGAGGTGGGATGCAATTGTCCTTTTTCTTCTGCACTGGTGAAGCCTCAGCTGGAGTACCATTTCCAGTTTTGGGCATTAAGGAGGATAAACAAGCTTAAGAGAATCTAGAGAAGGGCAACAAAAACAATAAATGGTTTAGAAAACATGATCCAAAGGAAAGATTTAAAAAAAACCAAAAACCTAAGCATATTTAGTCTTGAAGAGCTGGTGGCTGATAACACTTTTTAAATATGCCTACAACTGTAATAAAGAGGACAGCTGATCATTTTTTTCTCCATGTCCACTGACGCTAAGACAAGATGTAACTGGCTTATCTGAAGCAAGGGAGACTTACATTAGATATTAAGAACAATTTTCTAAAAATAAGGATAGCTGTAGACTGGAATAGGCTTCCAATGGAGGTTATGGAAACCTTACACTGGAAGTTTTTAAGAACCTTGTAGACAAATATCTGTCAGGAATGGTTTAGTTATACTTGGTCCTGCCTCAGTGCAGGGAGCTGGACTTGATGACTGCTCAAGGTTCCTTCCAGTGCTACATATCTGTAGTCTCTGAAGTTAGACAGTGGAACTTGTTGCCATACAATGTCACTGAGGTCATAAATTTAACAAGCCTACAAGAAAGACTGGACATTTATGAGAACAACAATATAAAGTATTAGAACAGTTAATAGCAACATAAGTTTTCAAAAGGATATGAATCTCTGTGCTTCTGATTTTAACACAATATAACTTTTGAGAATTAGGATGTGACCCTCTAGAGCAGTGGTTGTCAAACTTAGGGTTGGGACCCAGTACTGTGTCACAGACCCCCAAGCACTGGGTCACAGCACCCCTTGCTGCCACTGCCAAAAGACTGAAATGCATTGCTCATAGATGTAATTGGTGGCTTGTGGGCATAAATGATTTTTTTTCAACTGGCCACTTACCAGCGGTGGCACAGCTGGGAAGGTGGGGGTGGTAGGCTCCGGGTTGGGGCAGCAGCACGGTTGGGGACGAGGCTCCAGGCCCCAGGTTGGGACAGGGCGTGGAAGGGGAGGAGTTTGGGGCGGGGCTTGAGTCTCCCAGCAATGCCTCTGGTCCCGCTCGCTGGAACACGGTGGAAAGCTGCTCCAGGGCCTGCTATTTTTAGGGGCCCATTGTTCAGGCCCCTAAAAATAGAACATGGAACCAGAATGCTGTGTTCTAGGGCCTGCTATTTTTAAATGGCGGGCCCCGGAATGCCACGTTTTGGCTCCATGTTCTATTTTTAGGGGCCCCAGAACACTGAGCCCCTAAAAATAGTGGGCCCTAAAATGGCATTTCAAGGCGTTCCGCCTTACTTTAACCCCGGTCCTGAGGAAAAATGTTTGAAAACCACTGCTCTAGCGGAGATGACCCCACATCTGCCTTCTACAAATTTCTTGTACTTTCCTCTGTGCTATCTGGCGCCGACCACTGGTGGAGATGTAATACTTGGCTAAATGGATCATGAATATATTATGTTCCTATATGACCTGTGACATCATGAGTCTTGTCAAAAGATCACTGTTGGCTGTAGACACATCTGCCTTTTGGGACAGAATGCTAAAGTGGGAACAAAAAAAAAAAAACCAAAGACTTGTCAACGTACCATACTGAAGGTTAGGAATCTATTGCAGGAATGGGTGAGCAGGGTTTTGTGGCCTGCAATGTGCAGGAGGTCGGACTAGATGATCATAATGATCCCTTTTGACCATTAAGTCTATGGGTATGTCCACACTTAGAAGGTTAGTTTGAATTAACTGAATTCAAACTAATCAATTTGGTCTAAATATTATTAGTTCAAATTAAGTGAATTCGAATTAACACAGCCACACTAGAAACCCTAATTCGAACTAGTGTGTCCATGCACAGGACTTGCAAGTTCAAATCAGGCAGGGGGCGCTATTGCATAGGGAAAATCAAGCTGTGGTTAATTTGAACTAACAGTTAATTCAAAATAACACAGCTACGTTGGGTTAATTTGAACTAAATTAGTTTGAATTAACCATCAATTCGAACTTAAGGGAGGTTTTATAGATTCAGACTAGGGTTTCCTTAGTTTGAACTAATGAAGGCAAGTGTGAACATGCACGAATTTAGTTTGAATTAAGCCTCCTTAATTCGAACTAAACTGTAAGTGTAGACAAACCCTATGAGTCTATGAAGAAGATTTAAACAGGGTGACCACCAACATTTAATCACGTATACGCTTCTTCCCTCAAATCAATTACCGCATGCCCTCCTCCTCTGTTTGTTTTGAGCTCAGAAGTGCGTTGTGACTTTCTAGAGTTCTTTTTTTGCTGATCCAAAGATATTAGCTGCTCATTTTTATGGTTTCATCTTCCCTTTTTGTGGCCATTTTATAACCTATTTTCAGGATTCCCCTCTCACTCATTCGAACAGCTTTACTTAAGCAGGCCCCACCCTCCCTCTGCCCTTGACCCAATGCCAGCTGGTGATCATCTTTGTCATTTTATGGAGGTGTGGGTCCCCACACCACCTTAGCTGCCAATGAAAGAGAGATGGTTTCTCTTGGCCACTTAATAGCAGTGGTTCTCAAAATTGTGACACATGTACCACTGTCTATATGCAGGCCACAATTTAGCAATTCACAGTTTGTTTCAAAGTATAAACTGAGATTAAGAAACTATTACAACAATGACTGAAATTACAAGGTGAAATGCTAATTATTTCTGAGTTTTAGATGTGGCATGCTAAGATAAAGTCTGAACATTTTTCTACCAGATTTTTCTCACAGACAATATTGCCTGTTTTGTATATAAAACAGTAAATGTTGGATTGACTTACAAATGACATTGTCAGACCCTCCTGTAAGGCTTGTAGAACACACAGGAGATAAGCCATCTCCTACAATCAAATCATGTTTGCAGCAGTGGCAAATAATTAAATTACAGTTTATTTTACTATAAAGCCTGATCTGACTTGATCGTCAAATAAAGAAATCATTTACTTTTCTGGTAAAAACAACTGCCACTTAACTACCTGACTGTAACCCCAGTCACAAAAAACCCCATGATCAGATCACTAACAAACAAGACATTCAGTGCCCCTTTTCAGGCACACTATAGCACACTCTCCATGGTTTCATTCTTGGAGAAGTCTTTACTTCTGTATCAACATCAGCTGGGCTCAACTTCTTCCCCTTAGTCTGGCAGCTCAGTTCTATCGTTCTGTTTAGTCTCCTTCTAGCACCCACATGCCTGAAACAGCTCTATTTTTTGCTGCTCTCTCATTCAGTCTCTTCTAAGCTGTGTAGCTGTCAGCATAAGACTGCTAAGCCTGAGAATACTCATTGGTTTCTCTGTGTCCTGCTGTCAATGTATGGAAGACAGAAACCCTAATACTCGTCCTGTTAGTTAGCATGATTTTTCTGTCTTGGCTGCTATCATTTAAGACTGAGATACAGCAAGAGCCAAAGCACCTGAAGTCTGGCTAGGCACACACTCTTACATGAGAGTGAGAGAGAGAGAGAGAGAATGAGAATGAGAATGAGAATATAATATAAGAATGGCTATATTGGGTCAGACCAGTGGTCCATCTAGCTGTATCCTGCTTTCCTACAGTGACCTATGCCAGGTGCTTCAGAAGGAATGAACAAAATAAGCAATTTCAAGTGATTCATCCCTCACTACCCAGTCCCAGGTTCTGCCAGTTAGAAGTTATGGAGCACCTAGTGTATGAAGGTTGCATCTCTGACCATCTTGGGCCATTAATGAACTTATCCTATATAAACTTATTTACCAGTAATTCTTTTTTAAACCCAGTTGTACTTTTTGTCTTCTTAACATCTCCTGGAAATGAGTTCCAAAGTTTGACTGTGCACTGTGTGAAGGAGTATTTCTTTTATTTTAAACCTGCTACATATTAATTTCATTGGGTGACTCCTGCTTCTTGTGTTGTGTGAAGTGGTAAATAAAGAATATACAGAAAGAGGGGTTTTGTGTCACCAAAAGACTTGGAATAAGCTAAATGATACCCAGTGCAGGTTTGGGAAAGGGGATATGTTAAAGTGGCATAAATCTCATCTCTGCTCAGCCTTAATTCTGTGTATAGGCGTAAGAGAGAAGAACCTGAGGGCTACTCTAAGTTTTGCAGGCAGCTAAGCCACCTGAGGGGCCAGAACCATAACCAGGCATGCACACAATATAGAGGTGCATCAACTATGCCCTCTTTGCTCTAGTGACCTCCCATTATAGAAGCAGCAAAGTGGGCAGTCATATAAAAGCTCTTCTGTCAACCCTACATGACCACAGAATCCACTTTGGCTGAGGAGCTAGATACACTGGTTTTATGTATGACTGCAATCTGCTGGCAGTTCAGCCCAACTGGCCATATCACACTGGAAGATCTGGTCAGCAGTGATTTGACTCCATCAGATGGCTAAGAAAAAACCACAACACGAGTGCACGGAGAAAATAATAATTTGCTCTCCATAAGTTTAGTTTTGATTTGAAAGGACACAGAGTGAAAATAAACAGAATCCACGTTTCCTAGGCTAACTTTTCTTTCTTCTTCAGAATGTTTGTCATTTTCAGTATTGAGAAATCAATCCACACAAACTACTATCCTTAGTGCTAGATAGCTTCCAAGTAAAATATAATATCATAGCCTACCAGAACAAAATTATCTATTTTAAAGCAACTGACACCAAGAGCAATTCATGCAGGCTAAGCCTGTAATCGTTGGCCAGAGAGGGAGTATTTTTTGCCCTGGATTTACTGACATCTATTGCACATTCAGTAGCAGAATGCTAGATTACTAGATTGCACATCATTTTAAGGCTCTTGTGTGAGAGTGCGTAGAAGGAAGAAACACCAGTGATGCAGTGTCAACTGAGAAAACAAAGAATTTGATGTTGAGTCTTAAGCACGAGCAGAAGTATTGCGATTCCTTAACAGAGAACAGGAAAGAAGTAGCCCAGAAATTAGAAATGAGCCTAATGGAGTATGCCAAAGTGCAGATATATTTTCTTTTAACGTTCTGTTGAGACTGCTGAAAGACGAAATTGTTAACTTGTCTATTCTGAACTACAGATATTTAGAAAATTATTTGTTTGGTAGCACATCTGAAAACTAAGCAGGCTAGTTCAAGGCTGATTTGTTGGGTGGTTGGATGAATCTTTTGAATTTTTTTCTTTAGTCATAAACCAAACTGATGTTACGAACAAAAAACCACCAAAGCATATAGGCAAGCAAGCAAGAAATAGGGCTCTTTGATGAGGTGTTTACTCCACACAGGATTAGAAAGGCTTCAAGTGCACAGCTAGGACAATTAATTGCCCAGTGTACACTTGGAGGAAGAGCTACGGAGCTGAGGGCTGGCTCAGTTGGGCAGGAATGGGCAGAGCCTATATGAGCCCAGGAGCTGGAACTAGGCAGAGCTCTGCAGGAAAGGCAGTCACTACCTGGGAAGAGGGTGTTTGGGAGTTGCAGGGAGGTAATCTAGTTGTTTGGTGCCACTACTCCCAGAGGAGGGGTGCAAACTAGGAGAGGAGGAAGCAACCCAGGAAAGGAGCCACTGCTAAGAGGGTAGAGCTCAGAAGAGGCTAAGAGGGTACAGACCAAAGTGTTGAGCTGAGAGAGTCCCTGGCCTGGAACCCTGAGTAGTGCGTTGGCCCAGGTTCCTCTACTGGCCACTGGGGAAATGGACCGTGACGGCAGCTTAGCAGAAGAGGGGAGGGAGGAACAGATTGTGACCAAGCCAGACGCACAAATCACATAAAGGAAGATGCAGTTCCTGGAGTGAGAGAGGTCTGCAGGGTGACAGGAAGACAGAAGAGACTAACAGACTCTAAAGACCAGAAGGGACCAATAAATTACAGCGCAATGCAGTCCTCAAAATCTATGATTCCAGCAATAAGCCTCTAACCTATGACTGAGTTATTAAAGTCCTCAAATCAAGTTTGTCATCACCTTCATTAAAAACAGAGGCAAAGTACTTATTTAGATTTTTGGCCAGGCCTAGATTATGCTTGACTTCCACCCCATCCTCAGTGTTTCCACCCCACTTCTTCTTTGTTTTCTTCCTATTTATATGGCTAAAGAATATATGCTTATATGTTTTCTATTGGTTTTAATTCCCTTTGCAAGGTACAGCTCTACTTGACTTTTCACCCATCTCACTTTACCTCTTCATGCTTTGACCTCCAAGAGGTAGCTCTCCTTGCTGATCCCTCCCATCTTCAACTCCTTGTAGGCGCTGTGCTGCCTCCTAAACACCTGTCCGAGATGCTTCCTCATCCAGCTTGGTCTACAGCTCCTCCCTATTAATTTTTTCCCCCTTCTTCAGAATGTAGACGTCAGATACTTCCAGCAACTTTGACTTGAAATGATTCAAAGCCTCTTATGACTTTGTATTTATGAATTCTTCGGTTCAGTCCATTTCCCCAACTTAATTCCCTTAATTTTCTAAAATTAGCCGTTTTAAGTCAAAGACCCTACTGACAGACTTATTTTTATTTATTCTTCCAAATAGTTTAAACTAAATTAACTCATGATCACTTGAACCTAATTTGTCCCCTAGAAACTATTCCTCTATGAGGTTCTCGCTACTCACCAGTATGAAATCTAAGATGGCATCCCCTCTCATCAGTTTGGTAACAGTTTAGAGAAGGAATTACCAGCTATCACATCCAGGAAAATCTGGGCACTTTTATTACTACTAGCACATGTCCTCTAGTGTCTAGTCTATACCTGGGAAGTTAAAGTCTCCCATAATCACACAGTTCCCAATAGAATTTCCTTCTTTACAGACCTTAAAGAAGTCCCTCTCTGTGTCTAAATCAGTAACCATCCACTGTGCTCCTTCTTCATTTGCTAACATCACAAACCTGTTTCTCAGCTCTGTTTCTCTTTCACTAGCCGTCTTTTCCTCTGCCAACTTCTCATAGTCACATGCTTCCAATGGCCACTTTCCTCTCCCAGTATTCTCCTCCCCCCCCACCCCCACCCCGTCTGACAATCCTGCTTCCACCTGCAGGTCTGGGTTTTCTCTTACAGCCCCCTCATTCAGCTGCTCCATCTACTGTTCAAAACTCCTTCAAAACTCAATGAGAGTTTCCACCTGCAACTCTAACCCCTGAATCTTCTCCTCCATCAGCTCTATGAGGTGGCACTTCATACACACAAAGGAACACCTGAAGAGGATGCACCAGCTGGCAGTGCTCAGCAAGTGGTGCCATTGTGGTCAGTGAAACTCATTACAGTATCTCTTATCCCTACACCCATAACTTGCTTCATACTGTTCAAGTTCTAAAAATACTTTGCCTAACTAAAAAACAAAACACAATAACCCAAACAACAACAAAAGCCAATAACCCTAACCTTGGGTTTCTCCGAGTGTTTGAGAGTCTTTGTCAAATCATCAATATTCTCAGCTGATGACGCTCCCTGTATCTTGGTTCTGTCTCCTTCCTCCACGCCAGGAATCAATGCCTGTGAACAGCTGCAATGGGACTCCTTCACTTTCAGACCAGCTATCAGGTAAGTCTTCAAACCTATGGAAAAATTATACAATTAGAAAACCATTTATGGAAACAATTCTTAGTTTTTCATTCTTCGATTTCTTAGATATGAAATACAGATAATAAATTTCCACACCTGATGAACATCAAGACTCAGTGAGACAGTAGACATAACTATTGTTTCAAATCAAAATAAAGAATCTGGATAATATTATTTTTAAAATGGTAGGAGTTAAGTTTTTCTGTTGTATCTGGAAATACATGATGCTGGAAAATCCTAACAGAATGCAACCAAGGTAGATGCATACCTTATTCTACTCTTCCTATTACACTCATTCAGGGGAAACTATGGCCCATGCATGGGACTAGAAGTCAGGAACCTCAAAATTCTAATTCTAGCTCTGAAACTGACTATTTCAAGAGACTTTGGCAAAATACCCATTGTTTCCTTTTCACAGATACTGAGGGCATGTCTACACTACAAAATTAAGTTGACTTGACTTAAACTCGCATATAACTCCCACAGTATTACATCACTTTTGCACAGGAACACTTCTCTTCTTGTTGATGGTGTACCTCCTCATTAGGTGCACTGGCACCAATTGAGGGGTCAGTGTGGAGGCACTGCAGGACAGCTTCTGAAAGCCAACAACAGTCAATATAAGCAACACTGTGTCACTGATGGTGACCTATTTAGCCACTAACTACGCCTCTTGTGGAGGTAGAATTGTTAAACTGGTATACTGGGCAAATTAGATCAGCAGGAGCACATATCAGTGTAGACATCTATGGCTGACGTAAGCTGCCTTGCACTGATCTAACTCTAGTGCAGTCCAAGGCTGAGTCACATGCATTCCCACTGAAATTCATCAGAATGCACGCATGCACCAACTTTGAAAATCAGACCTGTTACCTTCACCTATATTCCTCCATCTACATAATGGTGGTAGTTCTTAACTCCCTCCCTGGTATAAATGCTTGTAAGGATCTGTTCACTGGTAGTGCTCTGTAACTGTGAAATGTTAAATGTTAGAAAGCTCTCAATGTCAGAAATTGTTCAGAGGTTATGTTGATAAAATTATATAACTTTTGCAAAGAAAGAGTATCTATGTTTTTGCAACTGTGACATGCTTTTAGAAATAATAGGACACAATCAATTTCACAGGTGCCAGGTTGGTGCATGCTATGTCATGTGAAAAATTAACCAGTCTCACAGCAGTTTAGAAAAGGAGGGGAAAAAACCAGGAAGGCCCCAGGGGCACTTCCTGTTACTAATATTGCTTATTTTATTACTGTAAAAATTTTATGGCATTCAGGGCCATCACCTAGGAATGAAGAAGAGACAGAAGCATTTTATCCTTTGCACTTTTATTACTTATATCCCTTTATGGGTTTATTTGTAGAAAGTTATAACAAAGAATATAAAATAAATTAGATGTGAATTTAAATTAAATTATTACTGTATATGCCCAGATCGGCTTATACCCGAGTATAAGCCGACCCCCCCCCATTCTGAGCCCAAAAAGAAGCTAAAATTGGTGACCTGAGTATAAGCCAAGGTCCCCTTTTGGCCTTGGCCCCTAACCCCCCCACCCAC
>ML682016.1:25109724-25140221 GCA_007922195.1 Podocnemis expansa
TGCCCTCCGGCTCTGCCCTTTCCTCACTTCTCAGTTTCCTGCTGTTGTCCCCTGCTCCGCCCTTTCCTCACTGCTGCCCCCTGCTCACTTCTCAGTTTCCTGCTGTTGCCCCCTGCTCCGCCCTTTCCTCACTGCTGCCCCCTGCTCACTTCTCAGTTTCCTGCTGTTGCCTCCCTGTGCCTCCCTTTCCTCACCGTTGCCCTCCTGCTCCGCCCTTTCCTCATGCTGCCTCCCTGCTCACTTCTCATTTACCTCACTGTTGCCCCCTGCTCCACTCTTTCCTCACTGTTGCCCCCTTGCTCCCACTTGCTCTGCCCTTTTCTCACTTCTGTCACCCCAACTGTCCCCTGCTCTGCCCTTTCCTCACAGCTGCCCCCCTGCTCACTTCTCATTTACCTCACTGTTACCCCTTGCTCTGCCCTTTCCTCACTGTTGACCCCTTGTTCCCACCTGCTCTGCCCTTTCTTCACTGCTACCCCCTGCTCACTTCTCAGTTTCCTGCCATTGCCCCCTGCTCCTCCTGCTGTCCCCTACTCCCCCCTTTTCTCACTGCTGCCCCCTGCTCTGCCCCTTTCTCACTGCTGCCCCGTGCCTCCTACTGCCCCCTCCTCACTGCCACCTCCTGCTGCCCCTGCTCTGCCCCTTCCCCACTGCTGCCCCCCTGCTCTGCCCTTTCCTCACTGCTCCCCCCCAGCTCTTCACTGCTGCCCCGCGGCTCCTCCTGCTGCCCCCTGCTCTGCCCCTTCCCCACTGCTGCTCCCTGGCTCCTCACTGCCACCCCCCTGCTCCCTTCTCAGTTCTGTGCTGTTGCTCCCCTGTTCCCCAACACCCTTTCCACCCCTTTCCCCCTCACCCCCCAACCCCTGCTGCCACTCTTCCCAGCCTGCCAGGCACCCGCCCAAATCCCCGGTCCCTGCGCTTTCCCCAGACTCCCTGAGCCCAGCCGCCCCTTCCCTGGCCTCCCTGAACTGCCCCCCCGTCCCGGCCGTCCCATCACTTTCCTTGGACTCCCCAACCCCCAGTCCTTGCCACCCCTTCCCTGGCCTCCTTGAATCCCCCTCTCAATGTCCAGGTCAACGACCCCCAAGACCCCCTTACTTGGCTGCTCTAGACGCCGGGGTCCCCTCCTTCCTCCAGCCCCAGCCCAAACCCAGGCTGACTGCCCAAGATGGTCACCCAGCAACACTGGGTCTCCGGCCTGCCGCATGGTCAGGGAAAGGGCTGTCTGGGGCTGTCTACCGTATTCTCCTGAGTACAAGCTGAGTGCCTATTTTGAAGCCAATTTTCTGGTACAAAATTCTCGGTTTATACGCGATGATATATGGTAATTTAAACTTGATTACAATGAATTAGATGTAGTACCATGGCCTACTCTAGAACAAGTGATTAATGATTTTAGGTGCTCTACCTGAGACATTTTAAAGTGACATGCTTCTTAAAAATTGAAGAGCATCTGCCTTCTAAAAACAACGGTGTCTCAAGTTGACCAACCAAAACTACAGCATCCAAAAATCACCTGTCATTGTGACTGCCTTGTCTAACTACACTTATTTACTAAAATATGAGGGGTAGGATTTTCAAAACATTTCAGTAGTTTAATTCCAAAGAAGCTCAGTTGAAGTTTGTGTGACACTTTCTTAGGGTTTCCAGAACTGGGAGCCATCATGTTACCCTCCTGGCCTTAGCAAGAGGGAGTCTTTCCTGTAGCAACTGAGCATCAGTCCCCCGAGACTACTAGCCCCTCAGTTACTCAAACACTCTCTGATGGGCTCTGCCAGTCTCTATTTGCTTTGCATGTAAACACCTGCTGTACCGCAGTTCCTGAACTCCTCAGAAGGGTCTCCCTTATAGGTTTCGGACCCTGGGACTGGATGCTCACAATAAGCACCAGGTTCACTATTCTCAGCTTGTTTAATTCAACTGAGTATGAGCTCCAACACAACAATATAGCACTGAAATCCACTTATGGACAAAACAAGAACAGCAAGCTTCAACTAGACCAGTGTTTCACAACCAGTGTGCCAAGACATACAGGTATGTGCACAGGCCTAAGCAACTGTGCCATGGAATTTTTTGAAAAACTGCTTGAAGAGTTCTGAATTGGCTCATGAATATTCATCAGCTCATTTGCAGACTATGGTGATGTGCCTCAAAATAATTACAGGTATCAAGGTGTGCCATGGCAGGGGAAAGTTTGGGAACCACTGCACAAGACCAGGGGTTGACAACTCATACAAGCCATTTTTAAAAATTCCTTCAATAACCAAGTGTTTTGAGAGCAGCAATGGGTGTAGCCTCCCAGCAGGGTGAGCTGGGCCAGGGTGCCTGCCACAGGGTCACCTGGTGGGGGGCAAGCGGGAAAGAAGGGAAGAGGACCCTGGAGCCTGTCACAGACTGCCTGCAGTGCCCCAGATGACACAGGAGGCCTGGATCCAGGAGTGGGGTGCCCACAGTTTGCCAGTCAGGGTGGGGGTAGTGGGGACCTGGAGCCCAGAGCCACAAGGGGGAAGCCAAAGAGCTGCATGCTGCTCCAGAGCTGCAGACATCAGACCTCGTACTAGACTAAGACTTAATTTTAACATGCTATGCCTGTCTGAAGCAATTTTTGACCTAACCCTATTTCTCCCAGTGTTTCAACTGAGTTCAGCTGAGATCCTGTTTCCATGAGTATAACTGCAATGCTCAAGTCCAGGATCCAAAAATATGTGCTTGCACTTTCCCTCTAGTGATTTTGTTCCCTGAGTTAAATGACTTCCTCTGGTATCTTTCCTAGGTGCTGCCTCCAAATATGTCTTCCCCATACTCCCCTGGTTTGTTTCACATCCCCCCCCTTCTCCCGACCTGTTTTCCCTGTTGACTTTCACATGAAAATGGGGCCTCCTTTGTGCTGGTTTTACAATATTTAACTTACATATGAACCGAGGCAGGTGATTTCACATGCCTTTGTCTCGAAAAACCAGCTTGCCAACCCTACCTGAGACAGAAGTTCTAAACATGTTTTCAATATATACATACAACTTCCTAAATACCATCCATACACAGAACCACTATGGGGATCAGTAGGACGTAAGCTTTCTTTTGACACTTCACGTGACCTTTTTTGGAGGTATTAGATGTAAGGAATTTGTCAGCCTGATAGCAGTTTCTGTTAAAGAACAGTGAACCTTTTCTGCCAGTTGGCACATAAGGGCTCTTATGGTCACAGTCAGGTGCTTCACTGCCTTCAGTTTTGTCCACACACAAAAGTTGCACTTATTTAACCAGGGGTATGTCTGTGCTGCAAATCAAGGTGTGATTGCAGCAGACATTGTAGCTAGCTTATAGCAAGGCTCAACAAAACCTGTGTGCCAGGTCACCAGGGTGTCTGAGAATTGCACCCTGGCACCTAGCTGCGCGGCTGGTGCCTTCAGCAGCATGTGGGTTCTTTTACAGCAGCAGCAGGGCTTCTTTGCCCTGACTGCCACTACAAGTGTTCACGGCAGCAGGACTTCTGTGCTCTAGTCTAGACCACCACTGCAATCAGTGTTTGAGACAAAAGAAGCAGGGGGGTGGGATCTTCACCCTGCATCGTATCTGAAAGTAGTGGTGGCCCTTCTAATGTGCTATTCACCTAAACACTCTGGTTTTGGGGCTAGCATCCAGGTGTGCAGCACATTTGTCAAGGCCTAGCTTATCTCTAACTAGCAAGGCCAACACCAGCAGCGAAGACACGGCATCCTAGGCTTCATGGTGCTACATATTCACCAGTCATATTAACTAGATTAAAGCTAATATCAAATCAAATCAAATCATAGGGCTGGAAGGGACCTCGTGAGATCATCGAGTCCAACCCCCTGGGAATTGAACCCAGGACCTTCCGCATGTTAAGCAGAGCTAGAAAAGGTATGCCTAGCTAAATTGCAATCACACCTCTGACTGTAGTATAGATATACCGTAAATCATTGGCTGGGAATTGGCAAAGCTACACCAGCAATTGATAGATGAAGCTTTTGCAATTCTACTATTGGATGGTTAGAGAAAAAGAAATTTTTAATGAATTCCATATGGTAGATGCACTTACATAGTTAATCTAAACAATTTTTTTTTAAATTAGTGGGGGCTAATGGTTGTTCCATATGGTGTTTAAGCCCCACTTTACACATTTCATTATAAAGGTTATTTGATATCCATATTCTGTGAGAACTGTATTTGTATTTTAAGAATTTTGTTACATTTTTATAAAATTGGAATTGTTTCTGTTCTGGTGTGCAGCATGTGAACTCTTTGACAATATTTTGGTATGCTTATTATGTACATAAAATCCTCCAGTTTGCATTCTACTTCAAACAAAATAAATGAAAAGCCTGTACTGAAGAAAATGACAACTTGTTTGGAAAAGCCGTTTTCCAATCTCCACAGCCTTTGATGACACACTGGATTGTGATTCTGCCACCCTTCATATGTTGTTATACGTGGCAAAGTCTACTAACCAAAAGCAGTTTTTGCAGCATCTGACAGGAAGACGTATTCTCACACGTGGCTTTGTCCCATATGTTTTAGTTCTAGGGTCTAGAGTCAGTAATCTATTTTTTAAAAAATCAGTTTCTTATCACCTTCTCTGTCCTCCAAACCCCATCATGCATATTGAACATGGAACATAACACAAAATGTTTAAGTTAAAAATAGGCACACGAACACTACCATTCTTGCAAACAAATAAGTGTTTTACTTGAGCAATAATATCAATCAGTGGCACTACTATATGCTTAAAATCAAGCACCTGTGTTTCTGGGTTCAAGACTTCAGGAAGCAAATTAGGTGCCATTCCTGTTATTATTTGAAAATTAACAAAAATGTTTTAAAATCTTTCATCTTCATATTACTTCCCTATTTGACGTTTTCCACATTATTTTTCTAACTTCTGTTATTAAATCTGTGCTACCCTAGGAAAAAAGATACTTTCTTTGCTCTATTTTGTGGTGATTTCAGCTGAAGTGTTTAGCAAGACAGCTTCTATGGTCAGTCTAATTAAACATATTTTTAAAATAATGCTTATTCATCTGTAAAAATTATTTATTATGACTGATTAATAAATTGATGCAACTCTCTGAAGTCCATTATAAAAGGGCATCATTTTCCCCTTTTTTCAGGTATTGTAATTTCAGTCAACATTTTATTTTGTCACATTAAAGGGAAAAAAGGATAGAATACCTAAAACATTCAGACCAACCAACCACTTACAGCAGGCTTCATCGGTCAGATAGTGCAGCACTATTGTATTAATCTGCTACCACTAGGTGGCGGGGCTGTTAATTTTATGGACAACACAGCAAGCATTTGGTGCAGTATTTGTGTATCTTGGTGACCAACGAAGCATACATGAATCAAAGCTATTGCAGCAAAGAAAACTATATGATATGCTTTCATTATTATATTCATAGAAGAAGCCTGATAATCTGATCCCTTTTTATTAAAACATCTCTCCTCTCTCTCATTTTATTCTGTTCATTTCTTCTCTAACATATGTAACTCCAATTCAGTGTTTAAAACACTATCATTTAAAGTGGGCTTACAGTGAATATCTACATTGCCAAGCCTTGTCCATCAGGTCATTTGATCTCTTTATTGAGAGAGAAAAATTACTTCAGAAATTTCTCTGGGTCATCAAATACCTGTGTATCTGTTAATCTCTATATCAGATATTGCACATCTAACTGAAAGAACACCTTGCTCAAATTTACGTATTATTCTGTCCCCTGAAAACTGGCCTGCAGGTGTGTTCTCATAGCATTAATAATGAATATCAGACTATTCTTTTTGGATAATTTATCATCTGATTTTTGCAGGGTGCTACTTGTAGGTCACATCTCCCAATTCACACAATACTGTCCCATTCTGGGGAGTGTCTCTAAAATCACAACCTTCTATAAAGCTCTCTCTACATCTTATCTCCTAAGGAAAACAAGTTAACTCTTGGATACAAATAAAAGCTAACTAATGATGCATGCACTAAGATCTAACAACACATAACAGCTACCTAAAAACACATACACAATAGCAGTAAATAACCAAAGGGATAGCCGTGTTAGTCTAGTCCAGTAAAAAAACAACAAGGAGTTGTGTGGCACTTTAAGACTAACAGATTTATTTTTTGCATGAGCTTTCGTGGGAGAAGATCCCACTTCCTCAGATGCTTCGAAGATGGGTGAACTTACAGAAAGGAATGAAACTAAATGCAAGGGGGTGTAAAACATAGGATCAGGTCATAAAGTAACAGCAAATCAGAGCAGTTTACAGGCTCAAAGAATGGGAAGCCTGAAGTCAAATTACCCTTTGTAATGGGAAAAGAACCCATAGTCTCGATTGAGTCCTGCTTTCACAGAATTTAGCTTGCATATTAATTTGAGTTCAGCCCATCTTAGGTCTTATTCTCACTCTCTCATTATCTTGTGCAGACAGAATATTAACCTGAGCTCCTGTCTCTAGCTTCAGTGGAATGCTTCCTCCATTCACTGACAGAGGGAGCATCTAGTCCCTCTCATTAGGCTTGCTTGATCCCAGTACATCTACAGAACACTCCTCAGTCTCATTGGCAGTAAGTAAGGCTATGTCTACACTGATGGTGGCACCTGGCATTCCAGGAGCGCTTAGCAGCAAGTATGAACTCACTGCTGCACTCCTGGAAGGTGGTGCTGGAAGTCCTGGCTCCCAGGAGATGAAGGGGAGAGCCAACTGCAAGGGATTTGCGGTCAGCTTTCTCAAGTGTGTCCTGGTGGCTTAGAAAGTCACTGGCATTTATGCAAGCCATTTTATGTGCCTTGAGTAAATACCAGTCAACTGCTGCCAAAAAGTATCCTAAGTGTAGATCAGGGCTAAATGCAATCAACTTTTCTGCCTTTGGGATCTGCAGCCGTTTGCAAAATGATTAAGTTTCCCACAGTTATGACAGAGTTTCCCATAGGCAAAACACTGTTTTGGAAACATGCCATAATCCACACTTACCACATGACTGCCTGGACTCAGTCTTTCCTGTAACAGGGGTTGGGTCCACATTGTGATTTGAGCCACTCTGGCTATATGCTGTTTCTCTGAGTGCATAGAGGATCCCTTTGGGTGAATTCAGCTCTTCTACTTGTGTTTTTTACCATTTCAGTGGCCCTACATATTTGGAAAACTTCATTCTAAGACAGTGGTTTTCAAACTTAGGGCCTGGACCCAGAAATGAGTCTCAAACCCTTAGGTACTGGGTTGCGGCACCCTCTGCTGCCACCCCTACAAGACTGGAATGCATTCCTGAAAGATGTAATTGTTGGGTCACAGAGACAAATGATTTTTTTCAACTGGGCCCCAAGGAAAAAAGTTTGAAAACCACTGTTCTAAGATATCCGCCCCACTCTCAGCAGTTTTTCTCTTAACAATGTCTGTAATGCCACAAATGAGCCTGTCTTTAATCAGAAATTTCATAAAGTCACCAAAGTTACAGGACTCCTTGTTAGCTAAAGACTCAACAGATTTATATATTGCATGGGATGAAAATAAATGCTGGGGGGTGTAAGATATGGGATCAGGTCATACAGTAATAGCAAATCAGAGCAACTGTTAAGATTCAAACACTGGGAAACAGCACAGGTGATTTGACTTCACCCTCCTCTATGTGCTGCCCCTTTGGAACTTGCTGACTTTTACAAACCACTCTTCCCTGAATTTTGTCTTCCCATTCCGTAAGTTCCCCTATCTTCAAAGCACCTGACCAAGTGGGATTTTATCCCATGAAAGTTCCATGAAAGTTCATGCAATAAATAAATTTCTTAGTCTTTAAGTGCCACAGTACTCCTTGCTTGTTTTGCTGAACTAGACTAACATGACTACTCCCTTGGAGCTTTTACTGAATTTCCTTAATTCTGTGACATACAACAGTACCATGTTATTCAGTTTTTGCATGCCCGTAAAAAAAAAAAAAAAAAAAAAAAAAACTTTGCCTCATTAAAGTCACATTCCTTTTTGGCATCCAATGTTCCTCAAAATTAGTCAGCATTATACTTAAATTCGTTCTTTCATCATCTTGAAATTCAAAGTGATAAACATCCAGTGCCCTCTCCCCAACAACATGTAAAAAGATAGATGAATTCTGTTTTTCATCTCATTTTGTGCTCCAGTGGCATATAAATACAACAGAAATCGCTGCTTAAACTTCATCCAGTTCTCTGCAACATTGCCAGACATTTGCAGAGTGGAAGGAGCTTGTAAAACATCCATTCTTAGAGCCTTCACTTACTTGCTGAAGACTTTGTTTTCAGAGATCCCCTGTGTTTGTCTTCCGCTGTAAATGCAGGAGTTTTCCTTACAGTCTTTTTATGTTCCAAACTCATTCACCACTTTCTGACACCATGTAATGATCTTGAGGGGTCATTAAAGACTACACTATTGAATGAGTGAGGAACAGAACTTTAGTAACACAGACAGGAGTGATTCCCAGCTGTGCATCTAGGAGCAGCCATGTTAGATCACTTGTAGGGCAAGTCTCCCAATTCAGACAACACTGTCCCAAGCTGGGGGGGGAGGAACCAAGGAGTCTTGTGGCACTTAAAGACTAACAGATTTATTTATCAAATGAGCTTTCATGGGAGAAAAGCACCTGACGAAGTGGGATTTTCTCCCACGAAAGCTCATGCAATAAATAAATCTGTTAGTCTTTAAGTGCCACAAGACTCCTTGTTTTTTTTCCTCTACTAGACTAACACGGCTGTCCTTTAGAATCAAGCTGGGGAGTGTCTCTAAATTCATAACCTTCTATAAGGAGATCTCTACAAGTTCCAGAGTGATAGTCAGCTACTCTGCTGGCCTATCCCAGCAAAGGAAAGTTTCACAGGGAAGGTTTTTCTGGTTTTCATAAGAAATCCCATTTTGGACCTGAGAAACCTCCCTGATGAAAGGTCAGTCATAAATCAATAATTGTGTGCTGCTCTGCCTGATCCAGAGAGCTGACCTGAATTTGGGTCTCCCACAGACCAGGCGAGTGACCTAACCACTGGACTAGAGTCAGTTTCTCTCTTCGGGCCACCGAACATGATTATTTCTACAAAGTAGAGCAGCTCCTATGAAGAGGCAGGTAGAGCAGGGACTTATGAGGGGTGTGGAAAACCCAGTTAAGTGCCCTAGCCCCTGGTCTAACTCTAATTTCTCTTACATGCTCACTGATTTTGACCAAACATTTCCTTAGGGACCTGAGAAAGCTTTCCGTGTTGATGAATCAGAGAAAAATTCCCAATCAGCTGTAATTTGAAGTCACTCATTTTACACCAAATAACTTAGCTCTCAGTTCAAATCTCTCCTTAAAAAACAGACCTCTCCATAGGTGCCTTTCAATGGCTGTCAACCAAAATAACACATCTATGATGTTCGATCTACAATCTGTGCATCATGTGTTGTTACACTGTATAACATGTCTGATTTATTTGTGAGATGGGACCATTATCTTTTTCCACATTTCTACATTATACAACAAGATGCTAATGCTAAATAACAGTAAGAGCAACAAAGAATGAATAAAATAAATTCTTTAAAAATATTCTAATCTTAGGAAACTCTTTGTTGGCTTCTTTCTCCAAAAAAATTTACTGTGCACTATTGTTGATAATGTATGAAGCTAATGGACAGAATTACTGGTGGCAATATAAACTGGAAGCCTGTTTATATGCTTGGATGAAAATATGTCCCATAAAACATCATAATTTGATGTTCTGGAGGCCTGCTTAGACATTTGGTATAGTGAATTAAGTCAATTTTAGCCATACAAACGATTTAAAAGTAGCCTCAAAATGAGGATGCACCAATTTAAAATAAAAATCAATTTAGTAATGTATTTACTTAAATTGGTGCAATTTCTGTGTGCTACAGTAAAGCTGAGTTCTTTCCATCATGTGCATCACTGGTAATGAAGATCCTGCATAACAAATTAGGCTTTCAAGTTATGCTGTTGCCTTCTAATTATGCCCTGAGAGATACTTATGCAATTTCATTGCTTTCAGTGGCCTTGCACAGGAGTAATTGATTGTGGTTTAATAAACAATTTTGGAACAGACTCCAAAGTCCCTCATTATTAGCTATGTTAGCTATGAAGATATGATGAGTAAAATGCCATAAATTTGTCTTAAATGGTAATAGCTGCAATTCTGACTGACTATATAAAGCAAGACAATCTGCTGACTAAGAAGGTGTCATTATTACAGTTACTTTTCACAACAGAACTACATTTTTATGTAACTCAACAAACAATAACAATGAACACATACAATAACAGCTACAATTTTCATATATGTTGTAAACGAAAATATACCCTCAAAATGCCTGGGTGTCTCCATTTATTCCATGCAAAAAAATTTCCGCCCTTTGTAGCAATTTCGAGACATGCATCAACAACTGCTAAAACTACACTTGCATTTTCAAACCGTATCTTAGTCCTGGATAACTGTTTGCATACTAAACATTTGTGTAACCTGTCACTTTTCTATTACAAGCACTGATGCAGAGATAAAGATATTGTTGGAAAAGGTACTGAAGTACTTTGGCAAAGCTGCTAATGTACATTTATACTTATCATCCAAGTTTCATATTATACCTACTGTTCACTGTAAGACGTAAGTCCGCTCTTCTCCATAAACATTTATTGCCACTGGAATATCTTGGGCAAGCATACTGATGTTCTGCAGAGGGTCTTAAAAATAGTTCTTTGGAATGGTGTCTGATTCCTGGCAATATGAAAGTTTCTTAAATGTAATAGCCACTGACTCCTGTCAGTTTGAATAAAACTTCATTAACTGAACAAATAGCCTTAACAGTGTTATCTAAGCTTTTGTCCTAAACGGAAATTAAAAAACCATAAAAATGATCAAAACAAAATCAATCATTTTCAAGACAGGAGCCATTCCATATCCTCATACAGCTTCTGCATTTTTGACAGTTTCCAAAGTAGAGAACGAGGTCAGTGTTTTCTCATTCTTCAACAGCACATATCAGCACTGTTTGCACATCTACTGTATTGATCAAATACTCTAATTAATCTGAACAGTTCCCATTAAATCAGTTTATAAGGAAATACTGCTACTATTCCTGTACAAGCTGGATGAAAAGGTTTATTCCGTTCAACTGGACTACAAAAGAATAGCTAAGCAAAACTGACGTTGCAGTGCTGCATTATATCTAATGCCTTGAACTTTGTAAAGTCCCAGACATCTACAGTGCTAATAATGTTACTGATAATATCTTCATGTAATATATTCCACAGGGTCAGCCGTGTTAGTCTAATTCAGTAAAACAAACAAGGAGTCCTGTGACACTTAAAGACTAACAAATTTATTTACTGCATGAGCTTTTGTGGGAGAAAATCCCACTTCAAAGCATCTGACAAAGTAGGATTTTCTTCCACAAAAGCTCATGCAATAAATAAATTTGTTAGTCTTTAAGAGGACTCCTTGTTTGTTTTTCAAGTAATACATGTAATACTTGTTTGACCATTGTTTGCTGTGTGGCCACTATACTAACTGAGATTCTATACACACATGGTTGTGACAAAATAACATTAAAGCACATAAAAACCCTGAAAGTAACTCAAATAAACTATAGTGGAGCATGGGGTAAGCATAGTAGAGAATAGTAACAGCAGAGCACGAAATCATCCAGCCTCTCGAAAATGGTGAATGAAGCGGGGATTATATCCGCGTCTACATCTCCCATTTTCTACTTAGTTCCGATCACTGCTTAAGGGGTATCTGTGACTGTAATTATCATCAAACAGTCTGTTTTTGAGTTCTTCTCCCCTGTGAATAACTTAAGTGCCTTCCTCTGCTGCTACTCAGAACTTTTGCAAACCGCAGCAGCAGGAGCATGAACTGGACATTATTCTTGACAGTACCACTGCTCCTATGGGATTCCAAATACCAAATGTGAAGCTGACCAGACCCTTGACGTTTTCATAATGGAGCTGGGAAAACTATGAGCAACTAGAGAAGTGCTGAACTGTAGTTCTGCATGCTCAGAAAACAACTGTACTGGCTGATATCCAGGTTCACCTTTTAAAAGTTATCTTTGCAACTGGAAGTACCAGAAACCATTTTTTAATACAAGTTAAAATTATGTAGGAATGGTCAGTTTAGTTCTTCACACCTGCCAAAGAAAGCTTTCCACTCACCACAAAGAAGTGGATAAATGGATTTTTCAAATCATGTTTAAACTTGAAGTAGAGAGAGGTTCAGTATTCTTAGTATAGCTTACGAACAGTGTGTAAAGGACAGAGAACGTTTTATTCAAAAAGCTCTAATATCATTAATGGCCTTATTTTGTGAGTCCCCAGCACCTCAAGTCTCACTGAAGTCAAATGGAGCTGCATGTGTTCAGTATTTGCGAAGGTCTTCTGGTAGAGCTTATCTTTCTAAAGGCATACATTTAATATCTCACCAATCACCAGAGCCGTAATGTGGCGATCCAGTGCCCAGGGTATGTTCTGATCGGAACGTGCCCCTTTGGGGATGGCACCGCAAAACACACCCTCTAATAGAGCGGCTCCACTGAGCTGCTCTAGTGCACCCGGGACGAAGCCCTATTGCCCCACTGTAGTTACGGCCCAGCCAGTTACACACAGTACGTAACGAAGTATCTCAACTGAAATGTGTCATTCATCAAAGTTGCTGTATATTTTCACAGGTTTTCATTCTCTCCCCTCTCTCCCCAGCCCTCAACCTTACAGATGTGGAAAATTTAAGTTTTAAAAATATTCATCCTTTTTCTATCCCCACTTACCATCCTCTTCTCCCTTTCATGCTCCCCCCTTGCATTTGTTCATACCTTGCCCTCTCCCTTCCATCATCACCAGCACTTCACTCCATTTCTTCCCTATCTCCATTATGCCCTTCCCCCATGTTTAATGTATGAGTTTCTGGGACAGCCTTTTGTGCCTTGTCTAGAGTAGGAAAAATGGTAGTTTGTAAAAAATGTGTTAGCTACCATGATTTAGTTAAGTGCAAAAAATGCTAAGAAGCTCTGTTCAAATACTTTAAAACGTTTGTTAGTTATGGTCAATTTATGAGGGAAGGACTAAAAAAAGGTTTTGAAATCTTGGGGAAAAAAAAATCAATGATGAATCTGAAAATACTCTTCAAGTATATTCAGGGGTATTATAAAGAAGATGGTGATCAATTGTTCTCAAGAGCCACTGAAGGTAAGACAAGAAATAATGGGCTTAATCTGAAGCAAGGTAGCTTTAGGTTAGATAAACAAGGAGTCTGGTTTCACCATTAAAGACTAACAAATTTCTTTATCGCATGAGCTTCCGTGGGAGAAAATCCCACTTCTTCAAGTATTTGACAAAGTGGGATTTTCTCCCATGAAAGCTCATACAATAAATAAATTTGATAGTCTTTAAAGTGCTACTAGGCTCCTTATTTGTTTTGCTGAACTAGATTAATGAGGCTACCCCTTTGGAATTAGGCTAGATACTAATTTCTAGAACAGCTTTCAAGAGAGGCTGTGGAATCTCCGTCATTGGAGGTTTCTAAGAACTACTGTCAAGGATGGTCTAGGTTTACTTGATCCTCTCTCAGCAAAGGGGATGGGACATGATGACTTCTTCCAGTCCTCAGCCCCTCATTTCCATAATTCTATATTTCCATATCTGGTTGGTCTTGACCACCTCCCACATGTGTTAAGTTTTTAAAACCTGACAATTCTAGCTGCTAACATGTTTTTAAACATCCCTGAAATACATTTGCTAACATATTAGGGGGGAAAAAAAACCAACAACAAATGCTACCTTTTTTTCTAGGCCAGATATATACTAGAAACTTTTTGTTGCAATAGAAATGTCAATGAGGGATATGGAATTTTCACTTTTTCCAGTTTAGCTTATTTCACTCTCTGCATCAGTATAAAGTATACCGCAAAAGTACTTTTTTTGAAGCTACAAGTTGCATCTGCACTAGGAGGGTTTGCTACTACAACTATACTGGCAAAAACTTTTCTAGTGTAGAACTAGCGCCAGACTAGAGAAGGCCTCACCTAGAAACACAAGGTTGTTTTTCCCCCTGCAAGTCTGCTTATCACTTCTTCATGAAACAACTCTGATTCCGCTCTCCCCCCCCCCAAGAAAAACACCTCATCTAACAATACTGTCTCTTATCTCCATTACTAAAATTGTTGCTATTAGAATTTATCATTACTAAGCTTGTTCCTTGCAAAAGTGAAAAGGACAAAGAGAAAGATGGTGTCCACTTGTCTCCACTGAACTCTAAAATCAGCTGTTGAGCAGGGCCAGGATTTCAAGCCCATTCCCAGGAACTCCAAGAAAACAGCTGGAAAACCTAATTAAGGCTGGATCACTGCAGACTCTAAAATGACCCCACAGAGACTCAAGGTTTTAAAACTGGGCGATCCTAGAACTGTGCATTGAATTTAAAGCCCTGTATCAAAATCCAGTTTAATAACTTGTCATTCACTACTGTCACGCACCTGACAAACCAGTTTTAATTCAGTTAACCAAAATATGCTCATGAAATATATTCATAACACACACACAATTCCTTCATCTACCAAAATAGAAATTTGCATACTAAAATATTCTTACTCACATTCAAGTTTTGTCACTCATCATTCAAAGTTGTTTGACTGACATTATGTAATATCATTGAACTTACCTAGCATTAAGGTTACATCAAATAAGATTACACATTCATTCACTGAATACATGATTTCTGACAAGTTACTTTGGCTTGTTACTGTACCTGAAGATGAATTAGTCCCAGAATAATCCCCATAACAAAAGCAAAACACAGCTCTGGTGCTGACACTCAAAGCCATTTTTCAGTCCAAGGAAGATACCAAGAAATCCCTCAAGTGTCATACAACAGACCTAGGTAGGAGAAACACTTCTGCCGCTCCAAGGTTCAACTATTCCGTGAGTTACCGATATTGTTATTTTTTGCATTCTGTATGACCCTGGCAGTTCAGTCAGTCTGTTTCATACCAAATCAAATGCAAGTCCAATTCAAGAAACTCTTCAGGCTGCTCATGTTTTATTTTTGATTTCTTCATCCGAAACACATATTCAGACTTGTTGCTAATAACTAGGTGGTTAAATTTCAAACTTGCCTCAGGCAGAAAGCTATTACTAGTGAGCAAAGGAATGCTTGTGGTACGCAAAAGTAACCTACATGAAAAGCAGGAGGCCAAATTCTCAGCTGGTACAGATACACACAGTTCTACTGAAAAGGCAATTTGCACCATTAGAGAATTCCAATCAGTCTGTCTGCACACAGATTATGCTACAAAGAAGAAACTCTGCTTTCAGAGTGGCTCAACTGCTATTTAAAGGATATTTTCTATCATGTTATCTACATAAACCCATTACATTTTAAATACACATCAATCCTATATAATCTGTTGATAAATAAAAACAGTTGCTTACCTGTAACTGTCGTTTTCTGAGATGTGTTGCTCGTGTCCATTCTGAATACAGGCATATGCATACCTTCATGCATGGTCACCGGAGACTTTTTATTACTATAGCAGTAGCCGTAGACCCAGCCTGAGCACCCTCTGGAGTCCCATGCTAGCACTGCAGTATATTAGATGCTCCCTGGTCTATGCCCACTCAGTCCCTTTCCACTAACTCTGAAAAGCAGGGGCAGCAGGTGGGTGTGTAATGGACATGAGCAACACATCTTGAAGAATGATAGTTAGAGGTAAACAACTGTCTTTCTCCATCGAGTGCTTGTTCATGTCCATTGTGACTATAGGTGAATACCAAGCCTTACTCTGGACAGTGGGTGGAGTTAATGTGTGGCCTGAAGAACTTCTCTGCTGAATGCCGCATCATCACTGGCCTGTTGAACAATCGCATAGTGGTTGGTGAAAGTATGTAGGGAGGATCACATAGCAGCCCTGCAGATGTCAGGCACTGGCACATTGGCCAAAAAGGCTGCGGATGATGGATGAGCCCTAGTAGAGTGAGCTGTCACCGGTCCCAGCAGCGGTACCTTTGCTATGGTATAGCAGAAGCAAATACAGTCAATGATCCAGGATGAAATGTGCTGAGAGGAAACTGGGAGACCTTTCATTCTGTTCGCAATTGCTGTAAAAAGCTGTGCAGATCTGTGGAAAGGCTTTGTGCATTCTATGTAAAAGGCCAGGGCTCAATGCACATCCAAAGTGTGCCATGTTCTCTCCTCATTGGTCTTGTGAGGTTTTGGGAAGAAAACTGGTAGACATATATCTTGCTTGTAGTGAAAGGGTGTCACAACCTTAGAAAGAAACACCAGTGAGGCCTCAACTGAACCTTATCCATAAAAATTATTATATAGAGTGGTCCAAGCCCAGAGCTCAGAAACCCTCCTAGCAGATGTTCTCGCTACCAGAAAGGCAACCTTCCATGATAGCAGCAGGAGGGAACAAGAGGCCATGGGTTCAAATGGTGGCCTCATCAGCTTGCCAAGAACAAAATTAAGATCCCAATGTGGGGACAGGCTCTTAATACTAGGACAGGGGTTGGCAACCCAAAAGGAGAGAAGAGCCATTTCCTCCCTCACCCTCCCACACAATCACATGAGCAGGAGCTGGCCCAGCAGCCACGCCATGGCCCTCTAGCACTGGTGGCGTGTGTGCAGGCAGCGCACACTCCCCCTGTCCCTCCCTCCACTGGCAGTGCAGAGCAGCGCTGCCCCGCCTACCCCCAGCTGGCCATCCCTCCCAAGAGTGGCCAGCAGAGAGCTGCAGCTTGTGGAGGTGGGGCCCTGGACCGGCCCCGCCACAGAGTTCAGGCCACTTTGACCTGGCTACTCCAGGGCTGAACGGTCCCAATTCAGTGCCTGGGGACAAGGTGGCCTCTGTTCAAGCCTGGAGTGGCTGGGTTGAAGCGGCCTGAACTCAGCAGAGTGGGCCATTCCAGGGCCCTGCCTCCGCAAGCTACAGCTCTCCACAGGCCACTCTTGGGAGGGACAGCCAGCTGGGGGTAGGCAGGGACTGCTGCTCCATCCCGCCAGGGGTGGGAGGGACGGAGGGAGCACATGCTGCCCACACACCCCCTGCTAGCGCTAGGGACGTGGGAGGGCAGGGGTGATCCTAGTGCCCCAAAAGTGGCCCAAAAGTGGGGGCCTGCACCAGCTGGGAGCCCCCTTCTTCAGCCTTGATGCTGGGGCTGGTGGGGAGTCCCTGGAGCACCCCTAGCTCCCTGGAGGAGACTGCCATGGAGCCAGAAGAGAACACTCAGGAAGCCACATGTGGCTCATTGAGCCTGCACTGCTGATCCTCACACTAGGAAATAGATGCTCAATTCCTTTGAGAAAACAAACTGCCATGGGGTGTGAGAAAACTGGTCTGCCTTGGACGGGCTTCCGAAAGGCAGAAATAGCTGCCAAGTATACTTGTAGTGATGACAGGGAGAGGCCTTACTGCTTGAGGTGGAGTAGGTACTCAAGGATAGATTGTATTGATGAATTAACCAGCGAGAGTCCTTGAAACTGTGACCACAAACTAAAATGTCTCCATTTAGCTATACAGGATTGCTGAGTTGATAGTTTCCGGCTTCCCAATAAGATTTCTTGCACCTAAAGGGAATGCACTCTTTCCTTCACGTTCAGCCACAGAGTTTCCAGGCTGAGAGGTGCAACAAGCCCAGATCCAGGTGCAAGAGCCTCCCCAATTCCTGGGACAGGTGGTCTGGACAATCTGGAATTTCCCACAAGGGGGCTACCGTCATGTCCATCAGAATTGAGAACCACAGCTGATGGGGCCAGTCTGGGGCAACTAAAATCACGATCACTGTGTGTGATGAAGAAAGAAACCTCTTGGCTACTGTGGGATGCCAGAGGTGATAACCCAAGAGTTCTTTTTTTCTGTTCCTGTACTTTGGTGGTGGGAGATGGGTATTCTGGTGATGGGACTTAGTGGTGTGATAACTATGGGAACCACTAGAGTGGAGGAGGAGGATGGAAGTCTGTGAGGCAGGATCTCTGGGGCTGTTCATGGGGGTTTACTGCTAGACCTCCTGGTTGATCTGAAAGCCAACTGTCCTAGCTGCTCTGCAAACTGGATTGCTAATAAACCCTCTGACTTCTACACTGGCTGAGTGTCACTGCTGATTGGGACAGCTGGGACCCTCCTGGAGGGAGGACCCATCCCAGGAGAGACCAGACAGAGCAAGGATCGGACTCTCTGAGCCTGAATTTGAGAGCTGGCTACAGGTAGTGTGGAGACCTGGCAGATTCGGGAGAAAGCTCCATTGTAGCAGAGTCCTGACTGGCTGTGAACAGAGGGGATCCAAGACTGCTTTCTGGGGTCTCTGTGACACTCTGTCCCTCTTTACTTTCAGCGCCACCCTGAGAAGCATCAGAAATGGAGGAAATGTGTATAAGAGGTCCTTTGACCATGATATTAGGAAGGCGTTGGACAGGGACCTGGGTTCCCTCCCAAAGGGAACAGAACTGCAGGCATTTCCTGTTCTATTGGCCGGCAAATAGGTCCACCAGGGACTAACCCCACCTCCGGAAAATCATGTCTGCAACCTCTGTGTGCAGCGACCAGTCATGCAGAGGCAGGAAATGCCTGCTGAGGCTGTCCGCTTTCATATTCTGGACTCCCGGGAGATGTGAGGCTGTCAGGTGAAAATCGTGCTAGATCACCAAGTTCCAAAGGGAAACTGCTTTCCAACAAAGCTGAGAGGAATGGGCTCCTCCTTATCTGTTCAGGTAGTACATAGCTGTTGTGCTGTCTGTTAAAACATGGACTTACCCTGCCCTTGAGTAAGGAAAGGAATGCTTTGCATGCTAGATTTATCGTGTGCAGATCCCTGACACTGACGTGAAGGTCTTTGCCCACTTGAGACCAGTGGTTGTGTGTGTGGTCTCCGGTACTGAGGAAAGCTCCCCACCCCATGTCTAGAGCATCTGATATCAGCACTCATGAAGGACTTTCCTCTATGAAACGGACGTCCCGTAGCACGGATTTGGGATCCATCCACCAGCTTAAATGTGCTAGAGTCCTCTGTGGTACAGTGACTATCTTGTTCAACAGGTGCAGTGCTGGGCTGTAGACTGCTGACAGCCACACCTGGAGTGGACGCAGCTGGCATGTAAGTGCATAAAGCTATTAGGCCCAATAAGCGGAGATGGCTTCTGACTGTTGTCGTAGGGCACCGCTGCAGCTCGCGATTAGGTACACTATTACTCTGTGCCTGGCTTTGGGCAGGAAGGCCCTGGCTCGAGAGGAGTCCAGTGCTCCGCCTATAAAGTCTATTCTTTGTAGTGGGACTAAAGAGGACTTTTTTGTGTTTTGTCCATAGGCCGAGCCTGGCGCATGTGCTTAGAGTCAGTGCAACACTCTGCTTGACCTGATCCAGCGAGCTGCCTTTCAGCAGCCAATCGTCAAGATAAGGAAAAGTGTGCACACCCCTGAGGTGAAGGAAGGCTGCGATGACTGCCATGCATTTGGTGAAGACAGAGCCGTCCTTAAGGGGGGCCAAAAGGGGCAACTGCCCTAGGCCTCACACTTTGGGGAGCCTCGCGCTTTTGGGGGTCCCACACAACCAGCGGGAGTAAGGGAGCAGGGACCTTCTTCAAGCTGAGGAGCTAGCCTGCCCAGGAAGCAGCTCTGGCTGGTCAGGAAAGGGGGAAGGGAATTCAAACAGGTAGCAGTTGTTTACAGCAACTCTTGACTTAAGTAGCCACCTTCCCACAACTGCTCCCTGAGAGGAAGAGAAAGGGCAAGTGTTGAGATAAAACTTATGGAGCCAGCCTCAGTCAAGCAAACGGCGACAAAGTCAGGAGAATGTCACATCCCCAACCTTTACAAATCAGGACCTTCTCTTTGAGTTTACATCAGCATCTCTAGAAAGCGTTCGAGATATTAAGGAACTTTTTTCCTTCTACACTTAACAAGAGTTTTCAGTCTTCTGGGATGTCTTTTTGAGCAAACTTCTCTGTGCAGATAATGATCTATTATACCTAAGAGAGAAGACCCCAGGCTAGCACTTATATGGAAATACTGGGTGTTTAGGGTTAATGGCCATCAATCAACATATTAAAGAAGTTTTTTGTCCTTCCTTCTGCAGTGTAAGTATGCCCCATTGTCATTGATTGCAGTCAGACCACCAGTTCCAAAGCATGGCAAAGAGGAAAGCAGCTGTGTCCGTGTGGGTCTAGTTTAGCGAAACAAACAAGGAATCCCTGATGTAAAATAAACAAGGAGTCTTGTGGCACTTTTACAAATAAATAAATTTTTAAAATCTTTAAAAGTGCCACAAGATTTCTTGTTTGTTTTACATCAGGGTATATGAGAGGAGGCCAAAGGTCCCTTGTTTCTTCCTCTCATCCTCAAACAGTACCTGAGTTTCATTACTTAGATCACCTATAAAGCAATGAGGAATGTATGAATATATATATATTAAAATAAGACAGGAAAGGAGAGAGTCAGGCAGCATAAAGGAAATAACATGCATTAGACAACTGGAATCCAGTGCTTTAAGGTGAGAGAGGACCTGGATTTATTTCTTGATATTATCCAAAAATAGCATCTCTGTCTCTGAATTTTCAATTTAACAAAAACTTGATCTAAGAAAAATGATTAAACTTGTAAAATTGTGTGCCCATCTTGAACAGAAAACCAGAAACACAAAGAAGAGTACCTCCAGATGCTTCTGTCCACTCGGCTGTGAGGCTGATGAAATATCACCATGACACATTCAGTATTGCCTACCCCAAACATCAAAAATAGTCACAAGTCTGGCTTAAATATATCATTAAAACTCACTTAAAAATAAAGAGATGTTTAAAGAAATAATAAATGAGAGGGAACTATTTTCATTGACTTCTGGGCTTTGAGCCTTTAGGGTAAAGTCAGGTCATGTTTTTCTGCTTCTCTCTGCAACTTTTTAGCCTGAGGGCTAGACATTTATGATTTTATTAAAGAAAAATTATGACACTGCCCAGTGTTCCCTCTAAGCTGATGATGCAGCTGAACAAGTTATGGGTACACTTAGGGAGCCAGCATGCAGCAGGGAAGAAGCCCATTGGGGCCTGGAGAACCAGCAGGGAACTTGCTCAGCTGCATCATCAGCTTAGAGCAGTGGTTCCCAGAGGTGTTGCTGGCTGGGGGAGGGACCCGGGGCACAGGCCCAGGCCCCGCCCCCAGCCTGCAGGCCCCACCCCTTGGCCAGGGACAGGGGCAGGCGTCGCCGCAGGTGGCCCAGCCCCAGATCCCCGGCCGGGGACAGGGCCACCGCTCCCGTGGGCGGCCAGGCCCCAGATCCCTGGCTGGGGACGGGGACGGGGCCACCACAGCCGCCAGCAGCTGGGCCCCAGATCTCCAGCCCAATTGGGCCGGAGATCCGGGCCACTGGCCCTGGGGTGCCCAGCACCAGCAACACCTCTGGTGGTTCCCAACCTTTTTCAGGTTGGGGACCCCTTTATAACAAAAATCTTTGTGGCCCCCACCAGCTGATTATGTAATCTGGCCTGCATGGGCAGACTCTGGCCCGCACCAGTGGGACAGCTGTTGAGCAGCGTTGCCACCACCATTGCCTGCACCACTGGGGAGCTGAGACGCGGCAGCTGTGGTCCCCTGCCCTTGCCCCTGCTGGGGAGCTGCTGTGGCTCCATTCCCCTGCCAGGATACAGCCACAGATGGCGAAAGGCAGCCCTGGCAGAGAGCATCAGGGCTGTCGTTCGATTCTGGCCCCGGGTAGGGAGAGGCTCTGCAGACCCCCTGCAATGTGTCTGTGGACCTCTGTGGGTCCCTACACCACAGGTTGGGAACCACTGGCTTAGTGGGAACACTGCCTGCAAAGTTTAAAATGGGGGGGGCGCACAAATTGATTCACCCTGGGCCCTGCTCTCCCCTAGGGACGGCCCTGGGTGAAGACCCTGGGTGCCGAAGAGAGGCCAAATGGAAGGGCAGTAAACTGGAAATGGCGGCCTGCCACCGTGAACCATAGGTATTTTCTGTGATGATTCTGGATTGAAATATGGAAATACGCATTCTTTAAATCAAGGGCGGCGAACCAGTCTCCCGGGTCCAGGGACGGTATAATAGAATAGATATTTTCCATCAACACAGTGCAGTAAAGACACCATATAAAACAGGAGTTATAAATTTGATGGAAGTTATGCAAGCTACTCTGGGTAGATTGCGTAACTCCCGCTGACTGCTACTTAATTTCAAAGTAAGTTTAGACCAAGGCTTTATTAGAATCTTAGAAGTGCAACTCTACTCTGAAAACTGGTTATATAAAATGCCTCAGCTTCTTAACAGAGCTTCTCCTTTTTATTACTATTTTTACTGCAGTACTGCTTAGATGCTGGTAGGCACTGAGCAGCAGTAAAACAAATAAACAATACCTCATCTAAAGAGCTGTGTGTGTTCAGAGTCTAATACATTCAACTTTAACAGAAGTTACTACTTTTTCCTCCCGTTAACACTGCAATGAATACAAGGCTGTGCAAGAAACACAGGTGGACATTATTATTGCTCATACATTAGCCTCAGAATTAATTATTAAGTCCCAATGCATTGCCAAATAATACCCATTAAAGATAATGGAGTTACACAACCGTTACTGAGAAATGAGCGTGAAGGCATTTTAAAATAAAAAATACATTTTTTTTTTGCATAACAAGCTTTACAAGGGAAAAATCTTAAAGAGATAAAAAAACTCTAGTCTCTGACAAGTTGATGCAACATACCAAACGTCTGCCTAGGATACAGCACACTGCATTTAGGAGTTACTCCCTGTTAACCCTTGTCATCATTATCCACTCCTTATTTGCTAACAGGAGATAACATAGCTTGATACATATCTCTGTCACCTCAATTTTTCTGCACAATCACCCCAGTCTGGATTTGTGCTGTACTTTCCATCTCAACAAAAATGCAAATCTTTTGGAAACTAACCTGGCTACTGTTTGAATGTTACTGCTGACATAAATTGTACCTCTACTAAATATTAGACATACATATTGGGCATTAAAATGGCACTTAAAATTTGCTATCCAAGGAATGTATACCACTGGCAACACTCCAATAAATTGATCTATAGAGAGGCAAAGAGAGTAGGGGCAGTTAAATAAAGTCAGAGTCTTGTGTTAAAACTAATCTTTTGAGAAAGTCTTCTGAGCCTCTTCTGTAAATACAGAACATGGGTTTGAGGTTACTGACTCTAAGGCAGTGGTTTTAAAACCTAGGGTTGGGACCGAGTACTGGGTTGCAGACCTTCAGGCACTGGGTCACAGCTTCTCCTGCTGCCGCCACAAAAAGACTGGAATGCATTGCTCAAAGATATATTTGCTGGGTTGCGAGCATAAATAGTTTTCTTCTACTGGGGTCCCAAGGAATTCTATGATTCTATGAAAAGACTTTGAAAACCACTGCTCCAAGGTAGTACTTCCCAGCCTGCAGTCTGCCTGCAGCCCAGTTAGCACACAGTTGTGGCCAATGATCCCTGTAAGCTGTGTGGGTGAGCGCTCAGCCCCCATTGCACACCTGCACAGGGGAACAATGCTGGCTGTCCGCAGCTGGCAGCTGTGGCCCCTCCCCTGCTGGAAGGCACAGTCTTCCAGCTGGCAAGAGTGCTTCAGTTGGAGCATACTCAGGGTAGGAGAAGCAGCCCGTGGCCTGGCCGCTCCGCTCCACCAGCCAGGTAGGGGGGCCTTAGGGAGTGGGGAACTGGGGAGAATTGGGCAACCAGCAAGGAAAGGATGCAGGGGGTTGGCGGGATGGAGATGGGGTTGGGCCAGCTGGTGGGTGGGGGGGACTTGAAGAGGGGGAGGGTGGGTCAGGGTGAGAGGAAGGGATCAGGCCGGCTCAGGGGGGTGACAGAGACCGCAAGAGCAGGCAAGACTGGTTAGCCTCACAAACTGCCACCCAGCAAACACTGTAACAGGCATGGCCAAACTGTGGCTCGGGGCCATATGCGGCTCTTGAATGAAAAGTTGTGGCTCCCGGAAGAACATCAGCAAATCAATTTAGGAAAGCAGCCCCAGCCTAGGAGTTCAGGAGGAGGTGGGACAGTGGGGAGAAGCCCAGCATGGTCGGGGATGGTGGGGAGAAATGCAGCATGGTCGGGATTTTAAAAACTCACCACTAGCCTGCAGTCTTCTACATTGAGCAGCAGCTAAGTTTTTACTGTATAGGGCTAATTTTTGTGGTAACCTTAAGTAATTATTAGAATCTGACATTAGTAGGATCAATATTTGTCCTCTTTCTATGATAAAATTAAAGTGTGCAATGAATTTTAAACTTACTGCTTTTGAAGCAGGTAAACGTATGTGGCTATATGCCTCAGTACGGCTCTCGAAGGCTTAATAATCAACTTGTATGGCTCTTGAGTTCCAAGTTTGCCCACCCCTCCGCTATAACCTGCTCAGCTGCATCAGCAACTTAGAGGGAACATTGGTTGTGGCCCATGACGCATCCCCAGACACCATATGAATGTGGCCCACAATGGTGAACTAGCTGAGAACCACTGCTTTAAAGGTAATTTGGTAAGATCCTTATTTCCAAACAGACAACTTGCAATAATTATGCAAATTTACTTCCACAAAATACTTTCCTTCTAATTTGTTCTCAACAGTCCAGACACTCATAACCTCTGGTTCTTCTTCAAGGTCTGTTCGGATACATTCAGTAGGAGTCTACATGCCACAGCGTACAATTGGTCGGAAGCTTTTTGCCCCAGCCCGTCACAGCAGCATCGGTGGCCAACATCCTCTCTCGCCACTCCCGTGGCTATATATATGGCCCTGACCCTGAGCCTCCCCAGTTCCCTTTTCTGCCCTCAGCAACAGTTTTGGAGCAGCCTGTCCTTGAGATCACAGGTGCCTGTCATTAGCTGATTGCATGAGCCATCCATTCAAGCTAGATACCTGTTCATGGATATTATTCCACTGAGAACTGGTGTTCCTGCAGAACATGTGCATTTGGAGCTGGAAAAATCACTCCCATCACCTACAAAGGATGCCAGGCTTTAAACCCTGAGCTTCTTGCAGCAAGGCCTTCCTGCAGGATGACCCCCCACAAGAAGTGCCTCCAGTGCCTACATGAATCTCATCAGGCCGCCGATTGCTTCATCTGTCAGTCCTTCAAGAGGAGGACGCTGAAAGACAGGGAGCAACGGTGCCGTGCATTGGCCTTAAAGCAAGTGCGGCAGCCTATCCTTGAAGAACCAGAGCCTCCTTTGGCACTGGCACTGCGTGCCAGGTTGGCACCAGAGCCACCTCAGCGCCGCTCCCCTGTGGAGCGGAAGATGAGGTTAGCACCATCCACGAAGCGTTCCCGCCAGTCGACCTCTCCCCAGCCGAGTCACTGCCGGCATGGTGAACAAGAAGTGGTGCTGATCCCAACCACCCCTGAGGCCTTCGAGGCTGCAAAGGCTTTGTTGCTTTTGCCTACACCAACCCCCCTGAAGCCTCCTAAAGCAGGAAGGAAAGTCTGCTTTCCTCTCTGGTAAATGGTCCCCTCCTGAACGGCACCACTCGCCATCACCTAGTATGGTGCTGAGCTCTCTGGTGCCAAAAGCAGCAGCACCCCTGAAGGTTCCAGGTGGTACCGCCCCCAGCCAGGCAAGGAAGAACAGTGGGTCATGCCCCACTTCTCCCCAGCACTGTAGTACCTCTGTTTCTTCAGTGCTGCCTACGCGACCTGGTGCCGAACATGCCAAGCCATGAAAAGGCTCTCAGTCCCTGAGTGTGGAAAGAGACCACCCCATTTAGAAGGATCAGATACACTGCGCTAAGCCCATATCAGTACTGCCCTCACGAATGGTCAGTGCCAAGAGAAATCCCTCCTCAGTGGACCTGCGGAGGTACCGATGAGCCTGCCATTTATTTACCCTGATGGAGAGCTGAACCCCAGGCCAGGGTCCTACAGAGAGGACACCACGGCCCACTTTAATTTCATACGAAGGGTTTCAGCCCACATGGGTTTAGAGGCTGAACCAGTTGGGGGTGGGGGGGGACAAGACTCCCTATTAGATTCAGGCTTATCATCCACACTGGATGCCGTAGCGGTGCCCTTGCACCCTAGTGTACATAGCATTGCCAGATCCTGGCGGCAATGCCCTGCCTCTATTTCCCCAGTGTCAGACACAGCAGCGCATAAGTATCAGGTCCCACCAGAGGAATTCTCTTTTCTCACCTGTTACTCGAGCCCGAGTGCACAGGTAGTTGAGGCTGCCCTAGGGGGTGGGGTGGAACCCCCTTTAGATCCTATGCCAAGGTCCAGAGGGGGCAGGCAGATGGAGATCCTGAGCACAAAGATGTATTCGACCTTGGCCTTCCAACTGCGTACAGCAAACCACCAGGCACTGGTGGCTAGATACACCTCAGAAATTTGGGACTCTCTAAAGAGATTCACAGGCCTCCTTCCCCAAGATCAGAGGGAGGATTTTGAGTCACTCCTCGAGGAAGGCTCCTTGGCATCCCGTGATGCACTCCTAGCTGCTTGGGATGCCACAGATACAGCAAGCCGTGGAGTAGCCACTGCTGGGGTTACCTGGTGCATGGTGTGGCTACAGGAGACAGACCAACCTCAAACCACCCAACAGGCCATCCAGGACCTTTCCTTTGAGGAACGGTACCTGTTTGCAGAGGACTCAAACTTCGTCCTGAGAGGCACCAGGGACCCCAGGTCAGACTTCAGATCCCTGGGTATGCTCCCCTCTCAAATGCCTGACCGCCCTCTTAGTCCTCGCCAGCATAGGGAGCGCAAGTTACCCCGATCAGGTAAGGTTCAAGATGAGCCTGTTGGGGAACCCAAGCTGTCAGGTTCACAGTGCTCCCCTCCGTAGGCCAGGACCTGCCTGAGACTATATCGCCACCTTCAAGCAACCTCACTCCTCCACCTTAGCAAAGGACTGCAGATAGGGATGGTCAAACACTTTCTTCGCTGCCTCACGCCTCCCCATATCACTACAGGACATTTGACCAGGGACCCTAGATCCCCATAATCAAGGGACCCCTCCTTTTTTACTATATGACTTTCAGGTGTCCCAGTGGACTCTACTGTCTTCCTAATTCATTCAGGCAAATCACCCCCTCTACTTTGTGAGTTCCTTCTTGTTTCCCCAAGGGTGCTCAGGGGCTGACTCCTCAAGTCTCCTCTTTACCACCCTTAGTCCTTGCAATTCTAGCTTCTCTGCTTCAAACCTTAACCTATTCCCAAGTTTAGGGCCGTGGTGCTCCATAACTTAACCTAGTGTGTCCCGTCAAGGCATGACGAAGATCAAGCCAAGCCATTCCTACCCTCTAGAGCTGAATCATATGGGAAGATAGAAAACTTGTGGCATCCTATAGACGTTAAGGTAGGACCCTTATAATTCCTTCTTAGAGGTGGTCACACTGCACGGTGAACCGCTCTTATGCCAACGCACTTCGGATGCCATCAGCTCCCAGACCTATGTGCCGCTCTATACTGGCTCATTGGGTGAGCACTGCATGTTGTTTTTTGGGGGGTAATACGTGATACCCTCCCACCTACCCCTATTCCTGCCCCATTCCCCATTTGCGCCAAGCTAGCAGTGAACAGGGTCCAAGTTGGTTGCCTACCACTGGGCAGCCCAGAGCCCTGCTCCACCCCATGTGGCAAATCTCTGCACCCCGTTCCCACTGGGGTCTTCATCTGGGTACCCAATGTTCTTTCTCTCTCTCTGTTCATTTACAATGGGTCAAGGATGATTACTGTTAGGGTGCATCTGTTTCTCTATAGGGCTCTCTCAGATTAAGTTGCCCTTTGTCCCAGGGCCCCCAGAGAGGATTTTATTCCCAGGGTCTCTAGGCTCAGAAGGCAGTACTGATAGCTGTCTAACCCTCTACCAACAGGACTTTTGTCATACTGGGCTTGTGAAGGGGATGTTCCTCGGCTGGTAGCGGCGATATGTCCCAACCCATTTATATTACCGCGGTGGGTCCCTCCTGGTCTGGGCTTGCTTTTTCCGAGTTTCCCAGTATTTGTTTTTTGGCCAAGGGGGGGAGTTCCTCACTGAATACCTAAACTTTGTGCCCCTCTGGGGGGCATATACCGTAAGATTATGTTTGTACCTCTCAGTCCTTCCCTCCCCTCCTCAAAGTGTGGGGTGAGCTCAGTGGGTAGAGATGGCGACTCCTGAACTCAAGTTTGAAAGGTCAAACCCTAGGTTGGGTGCTACTCACTGACAGGACCCTTGATAACCCTCAAGTTTTATCCCACCTTTAAGACCTAGTGGGACATCTTTGCCCTGTGCAAGTCTGTGAAAGGAATTACATCTTCCCCCCCCTTTTTCCCCTCTATTGGGCTCAATGGATCGCTCCACCCACGGTGGCATCCCCCTCCCCACAAAGGGTAGAGGGACAAGAGGAAATTAGTAAATGGTAAAAAAGACCCCCCTGAAACACCCCTTATGCCTCATCACACAGGTTATGATACTGCAACTACCACCTTCCAGTTATTTTCTTGAACCAAACTTCTTGGTTCTTTACTTGATTGTGGTCCTCAGGCGTCTAGGCCCCTTGGGTGCACAGAGACTTCAAGTTCCAGGTCACACATGTTGTGTTCGTGCCTTTCTCCCCTTAGGAGGTATGGCACCTGGATGCGCAATAAGATCATCCTCAAGCTTGCTATCTCATTTACCCCTCCTCTTTGAGCACTCAGCCTCAATACATTAAGGCAGGTCCTCAGTATCCAGAGCTGCTCTTGTACATCCACATTCTGAGTACAACTGAGAAGACCAAACCCCTTCTCCCTCCCACGCTTCTTCCCCTTGCCTGTCGGGTTTTTTTTCCCCCAATCTTTTTTCAGCAGTGCCCCCCATTCTGGTACTTTGGACTTCTGCATACTTCATGGTAATGTTAACCATTGCTTTTCCCAGGATATCCCTTTTGGGGAGGGGTCCCCTTAGAGGTCACAAATCATAGAATCATAGGGTTGGAAGGGACCTCATGAGGTCATCTAGTCCAACCCCCTGCCAAAAAAGCAGGACCACTCTCACTAAATTATTCCAGCTAGCGTTTTATCCAGCCGGGCCTTAAACATCTCCAAAGACAGAGATTCCACCACCTCCCTAGGTAGCCCATTCCAAAGCTTTCCCACCCTCCTAGTAAGAAAGTTTTTCCTAATATCCAGCCTCGACCTCCCCAGCTGCAACTTGAAACCATTGCTCCTTGTTCTATCCTCTGTTACTACTAAGAACAGCCGAGCTCCATCCTCCTTGGAGCATCCCTTCAATTAGTTGAAGGTTTCTATCAAATCCCCCCTCAGTCTTCTCTTCTGCAGGCTAAATAAGCCTAGTTCCTTCAGTCTTTCTTCATAGGGCTTGTGTTCCAGCCCTTTGATCATTTTTGTTGCTCTCCGCTGAACTCTTTCTAATTTGTCCATATCCTTCTTGTAGTGGGGAGCCCACAACCGGATACAGTATTCCAGATGCAGCCTCACCAGTGCAGAATAGAGGGGAATGATCACATCCCTCAGTCTGCTGGCAATGCTTCTTCTGATGCAGCCCAATATGCCATTGGTCTTTTTGGCAGCAAGAGCACACTGCTGACTCATATCCAGCATCCCATGCACCAGGACCCCCAGGTCCCTTTCTACGGTGCTGCTACTTAGCTGATCGCTCCCCAGCCTGTAGCAGTACATGGGGTTTTTCCGTCCCAAGTGTAGGACTTTGCATTTGTCCTTGTTGAACCTCATGAGATTTCTATTGGCCCACTGCTCCAATTTGTCAAGGTCTTCCTGAATCTTCTCCCTGCCCTCCAGCATGTCTACTGTTCCCCTAAGCTTGGTGTCATCCGCAAACTTACTGAGTGTGCAATAAATCCCATCATCCAGATCATTAATGAAAATACTGAACAGAACTGGCCCCAGGACCAACCCCCAGGGCATACCACTCATTACTGGTTGCCAACTAGACACAGAGCCATTGATTCCTACACACTGAAATCGTTGATCTACCCAGTTCTTTATCCACCTTACAGTCTACACATCCAACCCATACTTCCTTAACTTGCTGACAAGAATGCTGTGGGAAACCGTATCAAAAGCCTTGCTAAAGTCAAGGTATATCACATCAACGGCTCTTCCTGCATCCACAAATCCAGTCATCTCATCATAGGAGATGATGAGGTTGGTCAGGCTCAATTTACCCTTGGTGAATCCATGCTGACTGTTCCTGCTCACTCTGTTTTCCTCCAAGTGTTTCAGGATGGATTCTTTCAGAATCTGCCAATGTTCCCGCTAAGCTGCGCTGGCGCGCTGTGGCACAGCCCGCCACAGCCACCAGTGCAGCGAAAGCTGCCGGCAGCGCACTGCCGGCAGCCTCCACAGAACTCCTCTGGGGCTGGGAGTTTTGAAAACTCCCGCCCAGAGAAGCTCCAACGGAGCACACCCAGAAAATCTGGGCATGCTCCATAGAGCTCCTCTGGCCCGGGAGATATGGCTGGGCCCTCTGGCTCCAGTCCAGCTCCAAGGTAAGTGGGGGGGGGCTGAGCGGGAGCGGGGGGGTGAGCGGGGGGCTG
>ML682016.1:25145221-25198016 GCA_007922195.1 Podocnemis expansa
GAGTTGCTCAGCTGCCCTCTCCCCTTAGAGGGAACATTGGAATCTGCTTCATGATTTTTTCAGGGATTGAGGTGATGCTGACAGGTCTGTAATTCCCTGGATCCTCCTTTTTCCCTTTCTTGAAGACAGGCACTATATTTGCTTTTTTCCAGTCCTCCGGCACCTCTCCCGTTCACCACGAGTTTTCAAAGATAATGGCCAGCGGTACTGCTACCTCATTGGCCAACTCCCTCAGCACCCTCAGATGCAGGTTGTCCGGCCCCATGGACTTGTGGACATCCAGCTTCTTTAGGTAGTCCCTAACCTGACCTTCTGACGCCAAGGGCCTCTCTTCTTCTCTCCAATCTGCCATGCCCAGTGTAGTGGGCTGGGAGCTGGCCCTCCCTGTGAAAACTGAAGTAATAAAAGCATTGCGCACTTCAGCCTTTTCCTCATCCTTCATCACGAGAATACCTGCGCAACTCAGTAAGGGACCTACGCCAGCCCTGATCCTCTTCTTGTAATTGACATGCTTGTAGAACCCCTTCCTGTTATCCTTCACATCCCTTGCTAGCTGCAACTCCAATTGTCCTTTGGCCTTTCTGATTCTATTCCTGCAGTCCCGACCAATATCTTTATATGCCTACTTAGTCATCTGTCTAAGCTTCCACTTCCTGTAAGCTTCCCTTTTATGGTTTAGCTCAGTGCAGAGTTCTCTGTTAAGCCACACTGGGTGCCTTCCACATTTGCTGTTCTTCCTGCTCATTGGAATGGTATCTTCTTGTGCCCTCAGCAGGGTTTCTTTGATGTTCCTTCTCTTTTCTTCACCACATCCTCTAGGACCGGTATGGTTCAGGCTGTCCCTGCCTTGTAAGGAGTATCACCGTAGGACTCTTGCCTGGAGTTTCAAGTTACTGCACCACAGTCCTGAGGTTCTATGGCTACTCTCTGATAGCTCTAAGGCAGATTTTCTGCCCTCAAGGCCTTCCCCACACAGTCTAGTAGCATGGGGACCATGGAGCCACCCCTCACACCCAACCATCAACCCCTTTTTCATTCCCCAGGGCAGGTAAGGTAGTTTCCTAACCATTCTTAATAGTGGGGGCACAGTGTAAACTCTTGATGCCAACAGCTGACCCATCTTGCCACTTCCTGCTTTATGCAGCTGGGCCTGAGATTGAAGGCTTAAGGTTTAAAGCTCCAATGGGATTAAGAATCTGTGCACCCCGCTCTCCCTGGGTGGACAGACTCCTCCTCTCCCCCATAAGTCTTGGTAGTAGACATCCAGTGCCTCCTATTGTTCGCTAATAGAGTCCTGTCTCGGACCCTTTAGGGTGGCGGATAGGACTTGGCTGTGTAGGGGCTGCTACTGGCCCCAGTGCACACAGAATAACTGAATTTTCTAGTCAACTTGCTGCAGAAGTGACCCACTTCCTGGCTCTGTTTTTCCCGTCTAGTGCTCATAGACCTGGGAAAGAGCAATTCGCTTTGCCTAGACACTAAGTGTCCCTAGCTTATTGATTTTCTCAATTTACTAGGTCTGGGTCTTGCTGGGCTTGCATAACAGGGTCTGCATACCCATTCCGCCTTAAGATGACATGTAGTTTTCTCTAAGGTCCCTTATATCTGTTTACTGCGGGACCCCATAGAGGTATATAAAACTTCCCCTTCATGTAGGCAATGCACTTACTTCAGGCGATCTCCTATTTGGAGTATCACCTATAGGCATTGCCTTGTGGAAGACAGAGAACTCCAATTCTGCCTACCATACAGCTAGCAGTCACCTAATACTGAATCTATCTGAGCAGCGCCTGAAGAAGAACAGTGGGTTACTTACCAGCAACCATTCTTCAAGATGGACTGCTCACATACATTCAGGCCCCACCCCCTGCCGTCTCTGCTATCCAGAGTTGGCTGCTTAAAGGGACTAGGGAGACTCAGGGTCGGGGCTGTATATAGCCACTGGAGTGCTCAGAGGGGGCACTGGCCACCAACTGTGCTCTGACAGGCTAGGGCAAAAAACTTCCAACCAATTGTGCACTGTGGCATACAGACACCTATTACTGAATGTATGCGAGCAGCCCATCTCAAAGAAGGATGATTACTGGTAAGTAACCCACCATTTCCTTTTTTCTTCCTTAGTTCTACCCACTTTCTGTAGAGCTCAATTTTTTATTCTTCAGAGCAGAAGTGGGTTGGCTTATTTATCTTTTAAAAACCCCACAACTCATTAAATCAAAAAAGAATCCTATACAAAATGGAAACTGGGACAAATTGCTAAGGGAGAGTGCAAAAGATCAGCACAAGCATAGAGGGGCAATATCAGAAAGGTTATGGACAAAATGTTTCACTTAACATGGAACATAAAAGGAAGTAAGAAGATACTTTAGAAACAATAAAATGACGACGGGAAGTGTAAATTTTCTACTTAAAAGAGGAGTGCTAATGACTGATGACAAAGAAAACTAATGTATGTGATACAGAAGTCATTGGTTACAATGTGCAAAGATAACATAAGAGAACAAATTCCAGAAGAAATAAAAAGCATACTGGAATCAGGTATAACCACTAGGTCTAGCAGTCCCTGAGCTTTCCCAATCTTTAGGGTCCTGCAGAAAGAATGAAATCATAAGGTTCTGCAGTGAATACAGAAAACGTAATTCTGTCACCATAAGTGATCCTCAACCTATTTCCAGGCCTGATGACATGCAAGGCTTTAGTGATATTTTGTCAGCCAGCACAGACCATTGTAAAAAGAACATAAATAGGACCAAGTTGTTTGGGCTGAGGCTTGCCAAGGAGGCTTTGATAAAATAAAAGAGGTTCCATCAGGAAATCCGGTACTGGCAAATCCTAATTTTAATAAACTGTTTGAGCTTTACTTTGTGTTTGTGCACAGATGTGTCCAATTCCAGGTGGGGGCCAGTTCTAATACAACCCAGGGAAAGTAACAAGAAACATCCCACTTCACAGAACCACAGGGTCCACCAACTCTAGGCTGCTGTGCTGGAGCACAGATGTAAAAGAATGTGAGACAGAGACTGTGCTCAAATGAAAAGAAAATGTGGAAACAGATGCTCTGTCTCAAAAAGAAAGCCCAGGACTGAAAACTGTGAAATAGCTAGTTCCTAACCCAACTGAGTCAATGTGGGGGGGAGCTGTAACAAAAATGTTCATTAGTGATAATCTGAAAGGGTTTCACTGTCTCAGACTTGACAAACTCACAACCCCCAAAATACTACTTCCATGGCACCTATACAGGAACAGTAGCATGTGAGGACTCTGCTGAAAGCCTGTAACTTACCAGCGCTCGTAAGCATTGCAAGGTATGTATATGAGTAATATTTAATGGTAACTATAATAAAAACTTTAACTCACAGTCCAAGATCACAAGGCAGGTCCCCACAAACAAATCATATGTCTTGATGACAGCCCATTCAAGCAGAACCATCAACCTGGCAATGTAATGTAAGGTTCCAATGGTTACACTTGTCCCACTGAAGAACAATCAATGGAAAATCATCAAAAACAACTGAAAACTTGCCACTCAAGGGAGAAATCTTGCTGTCATTGTGGATAGTTCTCTGCAAATATCTGCTCAAAATGTAGAAGCAGTCAAAAAACACTAAGAAAATGTTAGGAACAGTTAGAAAAGGGGCATATAAAACAGAAAATATCATCATGACACTATACAAGTCCATGATATGCCCACACTTTGAATACTGACTACTGTTCTGGTTACCCCACTTCAAAAAAAAAAAAAAAGGTATGTATTAGAACTGGGAAAAGTAGAAAGGAGGGCAACGAAATTG
Organism: Podocnemis expansa; assembly: GCA_007922195.1. Taxonomy (NCBI): domain Eukaryota; kingdom Metazoa; phylum Chordata; order Testudines; family Podocnemididae; genus Podocnemis; species Podocnemis expansa. The sequence continues at coordinate 25,149,013 of ML682016.1, forward strand.
ATCAAAGCTATGAAATTAATGAAATTAAAAGACAATTTAAGGAACTGAGCTTAAAAAAGGGGGAACATTCATGTCTATTTTAGCTGCACAAACATCAACTGTGGCTCTAACAGGGGCTGTCCACAATGTCTACTACTGTGGAGTAGTAAAGGAAGAAATGTGGCCCCTGATGCTATGTGGAATGTTGGTGAGTGTAACAAAGTGCTACACTAAAGTTTTCCATGGACTGCAAAGGGAGACAAACCCGTATTTCTTGAATCTGTAGATCCACAAGAGTTTGTAGCATCTGTTTGCTGCCAGAAAAGCCCCATTATGTATCTGTCTCTCCTTTCCCTGCTGGCATTCTGGGCCTCTCTCCTGTTTGGTCTTTCCTTCTCATGACAGTGTGCAATATTCATCCTTCAGGCGTTCTGTTCATTGTCTGAAGAAGTACTAGCTTCCAGAATCTCAATGAATTCATCCTGAATTCTTTTATTTCTCCTCCTTAAGCTGGCTCTCATGTTCTGTGGTTGTGAAGAGGAAAGCAACAGCTACAGACAAAACTCAGAGGTACCATTTTCAGTATAGTCATAATGGAAACAAAAGTTAAGCTTTGAAACCTCCCCTCCCTTGCTCCCTTGAAGTTTTAAATAAGATGTGCTTATTAATACTTCTGCTCTGGAGTACTTGTGTACAGTGTCATTTACAGCACCAGCTGTATTTCCCCAGGGCAAGAAAAATGAGAAGAGAACTGGTCCGTTGCATGGAAGTAAAAGTATAAAGCAATGGCACTGCATACTGTCAAAAATGAATTTTCCAAAGACAAGGATGATTTTAGCCGATATCCCACTTCTGAGAGTGACAGAGTACAGTTGCTACTGGTGTCCCAAAGTCACCTCGGCCACATGCTACTAGTCTGTTTAACAATGGTCCTGCTGAAGTTATAGCCAACAGGTGTGGGAAAATGTTTTGCCACAGAGGAAGAAATAAATCTGCCATCCCTAGAATACTTCAAAAGAGAAATGCAGATTACCTCTATGCATATTTGAAAAACTCTCTGGGGAATTCAAGGGACAGTCCCTTGTACATAAAGAAACTGCTCTGCATTTTCCTCCTTCCCCCGCCTAGCTCTACAGTGAAATGAAAAGATTTTTCTTCTCTTTCTCTGTTGTACTGCTAACTTTTCTAGTATCGGTAAATGAATGCAAAGTTGATAACTGTGTCCTGCTTTTTAAGTTGGGGGTGCCATCACTGTAATAGGAAATAAATTTACATACTTGGCTTCTTTCCCTTGCATCAGGCTTCGCTGCCAGGAGTGACTGGACTGCAGTGGAATCTCAAACAGGTCTTGGCTCACAGCATAGCAGGATCCCTAGTTGCACATCCCCCATCTTCCTCCTCTTTGCTGTTCATACTAGACGCCTGTTACTCACGTTCCTTGGATGTATCTAGGGTGGTGTCTGGGGTGACAGTGGTGGTCTCTGACAAGTATGGCATGCAGCTCATTGTAAAAGCAGCTTATCTGTTACTCAACTTTGAACTGACTGTTGGCCTTCCTGGCTTCAGATATGTCTCCCACAGTTTCTTCACTTTCACTGTTGCTGATCCCTATCGTAACCCTCCTGTATCCCACACGCAATCCACTCATTGATGTCCACATTTCTACATCTTCATCTGGACCCATAGCAGGGATGCTCTTGAAGATTTCCACAGAGATTTCGACAATTTCCACTCCAAAATCAAACTGAGCCTGGAACACTCCACTCAGGAGATCCACTTTCTCGACACCACAGTACAAATCAGGGATAGACACATCAACGCCACTCTATACCAAAAACCTACTGATCGGTATAGTTACCTACATCCCTCGAGCTTCCATCCTAAACACACCACATGATCCATTGTCTACAGCCAAGCCCTAAGATATAACCACATTTGCTCTGATCCTTCAGACAGAGACAGACATCTTGAGGATCTCCATCAAGCATTCTTGAAACTACAGTACCTCGCTGGGGAAGTAAGAAAACAAACTGACAAAGCTAGACGGGTACCCTAAAGTCATCTACTACAGGAGAGGCACAAAAAAAGAAAACAACAGAACACCACTAGTCACCACATACAACCCTCTAGTCAGACCTCTGCAACAGATCATTAAGGATCTACAGCCTATTCTAAAAGATGATCCCTCACTCTCTCAAGCCTTGGGAGACAGACCTCTTCTTGCCCGCAGACAGCCATCCAATTTTAAACAGATACTCACCAGCAACTACAGATCTAACAACAGAAACATTAAAGCAGGCACACACCCCTGCAACAAGCCACGCTGCCAAGTCTGCCCACGTGTCTGCACGATAGATACCATCACAGGTCCTAATCAAGCCCGCTACTCCATCAAAGGCTCATTTACCTGTTCATCTACTGATGTGATCTATGCCATCATGTGCCAGAAATGCCCCAACACCTTATACATTGGACAAACAGGACAATCCCTGCACAAAAGAATAAATGAACATAGAACTGATATCAGAAATCACAAAACAAAAAACCAGTCGCTGAGCATTTCTATCTTTCTAATCATCTGATAAATGATTTTTCAACAACCATTGTCAGAGATGTGACTGGGACATCAAGACTTCAAAGAGAAACAGCTGAACTGGAATTAACATGCAAGCTAAATTCTGTGAAAGCAGGACTTAATCGAGACTAGGGGTTCTTTTCCCATTACAAAAGGTCATTTGACTTCAGACTTCCCAGGGTTTGAACCTAACAACTGCTCTGATTTGCTGTTATTGTATGACCTGATCCTATGTTTTACACTCCCTTTGCATTTATTTTCATTCCATTCTGTAAGTTCACCCATCTTCGAAGCATCTGAGGAAGTGGGATTTTCTCCCACGAAAGCTCATGCAAAAAATAAATTTGTTAGTCTTTAAGTGCCACACGACTCCTTTTTTTTTTTTTTTCCACATTTCTACAGCTGGTCTGCAGCTGTGCTTGTGCAGCCTCTTCTCCCCATGTGCCCAACACAGCTGACATCACCCATCTACTCCAGATTGGAGCACATCTGGAACAGGTAACTTGCATGGGGAGCTAGGCAGTTCCATGTAACAGCAGAAACCTGCTAAACATGTTTGCTAAGATGGACGATCAGGAGAAGATATTTTAAAATATGCAGCATTTTAAGGGGACAAGGGCTTCCTTCCAGTCTCTGTGACCTATGGGCAGCAAAGTTCACAACTGAGATCAGTGGGTTACTTACCAGTAACCGTCCTTCTTCGAGATGGGCTGCTCAGATTCATTCAGAGCCCTCCCCCCGTCCCCAAACTTGGAGTTGGCGACTCTTAGGAACTGGGGAGGGGCCGGGCGGTGGCCAGCTATATAGCCACAGGGTGGCACGAGGGGCAGTGGCCACCTACCCTCTTCTGACAGGCTAGAGCAAAAGTTTCCAACCAATCCGAGCAGCGCTCAATGAAGAACACAGCAGTTATTATTGGGCATTCTAGGACAGTTGCTGGAGGATTGTTACAGTTGACATAGGTAACAGTGTCTACACTCCTCTGGTTTTAACCTCAGTACATTAAATCACAGCTCAATGCTGTTTCAAATTTAAATGTAAACGCATGCACAACTAGATTGACAGAATACTGCTTACATTGACCTAGCATTGTAGGGCAGACCAGACCTGAGTAGTGGGTAAATTTGGATCTCAGCTATTTGGAAAAATTTGCTTGAAACTAAAATGCTTTGTTGTTCTTTGCCTTAGTCAAAATTCTGTGACTTGTAAACAGTAGTGGAACAGTCTTTCTGCAAGCTTAGCACAGGGATCTTGTCTTGATTGCTTCAAACAACATATTTAGAATTTCCATATCAAACAAAGAAGCCTGAGGAAGGCTACCTTCTCTCCTCAGTGCTCATGAAATGGATAATATAAATGCCTCGTCTTTATATAGTGCTTGCACAAGGGAAGATTAACTTCTAACACTGACACAAACTACATCACATTTTTTACTTTCAATCTAAGTTTCATTATACCTTTCTCAAAAGAATTCCAAACATGTGATAGATTGATGATCTGAACTCTTGTGCATTAGAAAACTAGCTCCAGCTACAAAAACAATTTCACTTGTGAACCAAGATATATTTGAACCTAGTGATCAAATTTTGTGTAGCACCATTATGAAATCCTTCTGCAGCCAAATATGGTGTTTTTATGACCCCTTAACACCACTCTGGCCTTTTAAAAAGGTATAAAGAGAATACAGCACGAATGAGGATCTCATCTCTGGCTTTCAAATGTAAGAACATTAACACTACGTAATCTGATCATGATCACAAGTGTGATAACTAAAAACCAGGAGCATTCTGTTTAGGGCAAGAAGGAAAAAATTACCAAAGAGCAACATTCATCAGTGCCACTTGCAACTTAATTGACTTCAGTTCTGATATCTGGGCTACAAGTGAGATATACAAGTTTCTACTATTTACTTTACTCTGCTATGTTATATGATTAGATTATTGTAAACAAAGAGGTATTCACATACTTGAAGGCATCTTCTGAATTCATCTCTTAAAATCTTTGCTTGACCACCCAAGTACATTTGAAAGTTGAGTTCTACAATGAAAAATTCTGTCAGATTACACTCTCCTTTATGTTAGGCATTAGGTTTCTGAACAAAATGATGAATCAGTGTTTATATCATAGTTGTCATTGCCAGTAAAATTTTTATGACAATGTGCAATTTTCTGTTCAGAAGTTAAGATCTTTTTTTCTTGTTCATGCCTTGGGCTGTTCTAAGTTTAGCCGAGTATGAAAGACATGTGAAGAAAGAATATCCCTTTATTCAAATGCTTACTAATTTCTGGCAAACACGCATTCTGAGACGGAAAGGAAGTATAAAACAATACCCAAATAATTAACCAAAACAAGAGTCCTGAGCCCCTCAAAGACTAATAAAGGTGCCACAGGACACTCATTTTTGCTGTACACAGACTAACATAACTACCCCTCTGCAAATAATTAACAACTTTTTTTTCCTAATTTAAGAGAAACAGGACCTTCTAATGCTGTTTCAGAAGTATATACATTGTTATCTGAGATTGAATTCTGCAGACACCAGGCTGTATTGTAAAGTTATACAAGTTTCAAAAACCAAGTTAATAGAGGGTTGTTGACTAGTTAACCCCCCCCCCCAATCCACTGTATGTTCTCTGTGTATATTTTTTAGGTAGAAGTTAAAATTAGAGATTGTTAATTATATAATTAAAAATAAGAGTGATAATGGATCTTGAAAAAGGGAAAGTGATAGCCATACGGTATTTATATTCCCCATTACTACCATCTACCCCTTTTTCATCTTATTTTTCTTTATGGTTTCCTTTACACCTTATTATAATACTTTTTCCTCTATCCCTGTGGGTACATTTCTGTTTTCACTATCCTTCCTTTCAGTAAATTCCAATTCATAAAAATATTTTTAAAACTATTAGGAAAATATTATGTTAAAGTAAGATTACAGCTCATACAGTCACACAGTTGAAGGTCAAAAGGAACCATCAGCTGACTGACCTCCTGGATATCACAGGCCAGCACCCGCACATGAAACCCACTAACAGAAACTAGGCCAAAATATTACAGCCCCCAGAAGAATAAACCAGTATGCAACAGCAAGACAATAGGAGTAAAAAAGGTGTATTCATGCCTGAAACACTGGTGACAGTGTGGTAATAATTATGGGAGATAGATAACCCTTGCAAGTGATCTTCCCTCCAGTTTGCAGAGGAAGACCCCCAACTACAGCCCTCCAGGCCACTGCCAGTCTGGCCTAGGGGAAATTTCCTTCCCAGTCCCACAAAGGACAATTGGACGCTGAGCAAGTGAATACCAAATAACAACCAGCTACCTAAGCATGTGAGAGAGTGAATATCCTGTGTCACCTCAAGACACTGGCTCTCCATCCAGGGTCGAAACCAAACACCCTTTTTGGAATCCTGCAGAGGATCATCTGAATCCCTGAAGAGGTAAAGCTGGCTTTAAAAGACTGTGTTACTTCCTATCCCACTGTAACATAAGCTCCTCTGATCAATTCCTTAATCCATTTAGAAGTGGTGGATTCAGAGGCTTAAATTTTGACAAAGAAAGATTAGACTGAGAATTTCTTCAGTGGAAATTGATCTATGCTGCATAACCATATGCTATCATATACTCATTGATCAAATGTTGTTTCAGTTCAAGCATAGAAGATACGCATCAATCTTCAACTGAAGCAGGAATTTCTGACTCGGACCTTGTACCTTCAGACTGACTGCTTAAAATCAGTTTTGCACCTCTTCTTTGGAAATGAAAGAAGGAAACCCCATTGAAGCCTGCCATGGTCTTGAATTTTCTTTGCCTCATTTTTCATGGAAAGCAGGCTTTAATCTTCTTGAATCAACTTTATACTGAAGTGCAATCCTGGTGCTCCCAACTGGACCTATCCTGATGTAGACCTCCGTTCTGTGACTAGCTAAGATTTGCTGGATCTTCTCCAAGTCTTCTCTGAAAAGAAGTCTGCCTTCAAAAGGCCTGATCAAAACCAGACTAGTGGGATAAACTGGCTGCCAAGTGTTTTAATCACAGGACTCTCTTACCTGCTTTTCCAAGATGAGAATGGCTCCAGAAGTCACTTGGAATTCATGTCATATATGAAACAAGAGCCCAGAAATGAGAGATTCTTGACCAGCTCAGTAATCATCTTTGGTCTCTGAAGACCTGTTAAGTGCATAGCATAGCTACTTCACCATGCTACCTAAACTGAAGACTATCTGATAGGCTTGAAGCCTTGAAAGATCTTTTCAGAAATACCTCACTTTCTCCTGTCAAGAGGATCTTTGACAGCTGTTACTCCTTCCACAGGTGCTCTTGTCCTCTCTCAACCCCCAAGATGGCTGTGACAAATCAAATTCCAAGTGCTGTTTTCAGGAATCTGCAAACAGATAGCCTGAAAAAAAATACCTGAGAAGCGTAAACTGGCTCTTTCATCTCAACAGAGCATTAATGCTAAAGTCAAAAGATGGCTATTACAATGCTCATCAGCAACATCCAGCTAATATAGCTAAGCACCAATCTTTTTGCAAAAGAAGTACATTGGGATGATGGGTACTGGGGAACCCATAGTTGAACACCCAAAAACATTTCAAATCGCCTCCGCTCTTTCCTGCAACAAAAAGAGAAGCAGCATCCACTTGGCCAACTGATAAAAGCCTCAACCACCTCATGGATATTAAAATCTTAAATCCTTTCTTAGTACAAATGGCCTAATTGGCCTTTCTCCAATTAACAAAACATCTAGCTCCCAGAACCCCAACTTTTTCAAGGTTATGCACTGTGAATAAATAAAATTCTGTAACACATTCTGGGATAAGCTCAATGGTAAACAGTCCAAGAAATGCAGTTATGAAATATATTATTTTCATGTTTAACTAGGAACTCCAAAATTTGAATTAACTTGACGAAGTTGCAGATTTTCCAGTTCGAAAGAACATTAAACTATTCTATCAATTTTCTGCCCAGCAGGTTTAGAGACTAATGAGAGATGTCTCACAGTGAAACCACATCCTTATAAAAACATGCTGAGTCCTTCAGATACATGCAATACAAATGTAATTTTCTTCAGGAAGTCCCAAATTGCTTATGTACATGATTCAAAATTAAGGTTAAAAAAATACCAAGGTGGGAGAACTGAAAACATTAAAAACATATTTTAAAACTTTTATGGGAAAAAAACCTCCTTAAATTTAAATGTAGTGATACAAATATTGCTGCCTAAAAAATTATGGTTTTAAAAAACAAATATGTCAGTGGATGTGAATGTTTAGTAATCAGAAGCCAAAATCTCCTTGCCTCTCTAGCAGAGCAGTTTAAGTTTGAAGTTGTGTGTCTATTTATAGAGCTTGGGCTTGTCACTACAATACTTGATTGTGCTGTGCAGCTGTTTTGTACATCTAGAAGGGCAGGAAAGAACAAACTACACTTTGATCTTTCCCTCTTTTGGAGATTTAAAAAGCAACAACAAAAATTGTCACCAGGAAGAAACATGCTATTTTTGGATGACATAGGTACTAGTTCAAAATTCTGGTTTACATCAGGTGTAGAGGACTGGAATAGAGCCAACAGGGTCCACTGCAAAGCAATACTGTAAATATCAAAAGTATTGTGGAAATGCATGTAAACTATTACATCTATCACAAAAGTAGCTGTCAATAAAACTAGTTACAATGAATCTTTGGCACATAAAGCAACCACTGCAAATGAAACACATACAGAATTGCTACACTAGATGGCCCATCAAATACCACAGTACTATAAAACCACATGGACTGTTTCTCAGGAAATAAAACAAATATTTGCTCAAGATATCCTTTGCAAGATAAGATATAAGTTGTATGATTATACAATATAACTACATAGAAGTTGCACAACCAGTGGCTATTTAAGATTTTAAAAATATATTCAAAAGGTATAAAATTGCACGTTTGCTTTTACTAAAAAAGAAACAGAAATATGTATTTATAGAAGTCAAATCAAACATCACAAAGTGACCAAGTAAATAAACAGTTACATAGGTTAAGATTTCTCAGACATTAATATGAAACTCTGTCCAATCTGTTCACCAAAACTCCTGAATTAGGGCAATGTCCATCACACATTCCTGCTGGAATAGTACATCATGTGCTGCTTTGATTATGCATTATTTTCCTTAAAAATTGTTGCACTTAAAAAAAAAATACTAACCAAAAATTTTAAGAGAAGACAACCTTTGATAGAATGATTGAGAATGTTTTACAACTTACTAATTGCCACTCAACTGTAGAACTGAAAACCAAAAAAAGTTTAAAACAAGGAAAAGGAAAATTTGTGCTAGTGTCTTTTCACTGGCAGCCCTCCTCAAAGAGATCATTCCTTAAGCATTTTCACCAGAAAGAGTTCTTCCAGTGTTGTAGTTTAAACATCAGAAGTAAACAGAAATTGATAACTATGAAACAATTTTGTCTTTTTATTATTAGTGTATTCTTCCCCAAAAAGGGACTGCATTAGTGGATAGGGTTTCTCAAAATAAATCCTCCCTTACTACAAATTTTCTTAATCACCTCACAATACATCAGTCTTCTGCTTAGGATAAGTAGTCAGCAGTGACTTAAATTGAGATGGAAAAGTAAAATTAAGAAAACGTCATACAAAATGTTCTAGGCCACTAATCTAATCAATAAGATACTCATGAAGAAAAACCTGAAAGTTTCTTTTTTAACCAAAAGTTGCTTTAGCAGATAGCCAAGTGTAACCCATACATGTAGTTGGCCAAGCTCAGGCTTCTGCAAATCTCTTTTGATGCTACATGTGCCCCTTTTAGTCATTTCCTTCATAAAACACCCTTTTACACTTCCTGGGAGAAAAGAGACTGGTAATACTTTCTACTATAGGAAAAAAAACCATCCAGCAATAATTATTTAGGTGCTTCACTGTCTTTCTACGTAGCATAAAGGGTAAAGAAGAGAGCTATGGCACTATTGAAATTATCCATTAAGTTATGGTAATACTTTAGGTGCACTTGTACTTTCTCAAAAAATAATTAGGTTGGGGAGCATAAAAACTTTTATAGTGCTCCTCAGAGTAATAACTGACCATGTGGAAGATACTACCTCTATCAAGAAGTCTATTTTGAAGACAAAACATATAAGTTCATATGTGCACCTGCAGATATTTGGAAGTACTACCTTTAGATCCTTTGAACAGTATTTTCTAATGATCTACCAGAAATGTGATTGGAGTTTCTGTGATTCACATTTGGCAGGAAACAGTAAATTTGAGAGCAGCTTGTTAATTGACCTTGGCTAACAGAGCTCTCGCCAGTCATCTGAACCCAAGCACATCACCCTTTGAAGGGGATAAAAACCTATCATTGTTTGAATTACAGTAACCACCACAAAGTGCTAAATTCTTACAGTTATACCACATAATCCCTCGCTCCAAGGCCTTGTCTAAAGCAGGATTTAAAGTGTGATGTTAGCATGTAAGGCATGCAAACTGTAACTACTACACATGATTTCCAAATCGCAATATTATGTTCTTTGGTCAAAGTATTCTTGATTATTTATTTACTTATGGGGGGTGGAGAGCAGTTTTCTGCAGGGGAAAAAACATTTGCCAACCAGCTTAAAAACTATATAAATGATTTAAAAGAAATCATGGGAGAAGCAGACCAATACAGGGTCAATGGTAAAGTGCAAGAGAGAAGGAAGGGGTAACAACAACAGGTAAGAACTGATAAATAGGAAGATATTTTTTCATTTCTCCCTTATTCTAAATCTTGTTTCTTTGGACTGTAAACACTTCGGACCAGGCTCTGTTTCACACTCCATTCTTATACAGTGTGGGCACAATGGGGACTTAATCTTGGTTAGACCCTTTAGGCATCATGATAAAAAATACACAACAGTAAACAATAGATGTTACTGACCTAATTTAGACACTGAATTGCTACAGAAAAGATTTCTTTATAAATGCAAGCCTAAGTTTTTACTATACAATACATTTCTAACAGCCAACAAATAGCTTTTTTGGCCATAAAATTTATTTATATTTTTTGTATGTTGTTCAAATAAAGAAAGTAACACCAGCCACGTATTTTTCTCAAAGAGCAAATATGGCTATAAACATTTTCTTCATAAAATTTTCTTGCTGTTTGCAGCATTATTTCCTAAAATGTTGATTACTAGATTAGACTGTAAATGGAAAACATCATCTTTAATCATTGCCTTCTTTCAGGATTTACAGTGGTGTTATACCTGACCATCATGGAAGCAACTGGATGTCACTGTCACTGAACAAGGGGGGAGATAAGAACAGCGGCGTCAGGAATGTGAAAATGGAAGGCTGTTGTTCTGAGGTTGCTGAAAAGGCAGCTTTTGGAATTGCAAAAGTAGCAAGGTACCCAAGCTGCTCTGAAAGTTGTCTAATTAAAGTTTCCTAAGCAAAGGTGAAGAAACAGAGGAAGCTTCCCGAAGAGACAGCTGTAAAGAAAAAACTGAAGAGAGTTATTACCTCACAGCCAGAGGCAGTTACTGGGGAAAATTATTGTGATGTTCTGTGATGCAATTTAGACCATACAGCGATTGTCACCACTTGTCCTGTTACACTGAATATTGTAAAAAGCTCTGGTACTGTAGCTCCCTATCTGGATGCACGAAGCCAGTGTAGAGGCATGCATTGCATGTTTATGCGTTCAGCAGCCTCGGTTCAGAACTCTGACTCAAGCAACCTGCTTTTATACCACAGTCACACGCTGGTCTCCAACAGCATTGGTTACTATTAGCCAAGTGACCCCTAACATACTCTCAGTCCTGAGTTTTCCACAAACCATCTACCCTGAAATGTGAAGCCCTTTCCCGGAACATGCAAAGGAATAAAGTTTGTTGCTCCTTTAAAAAGATTAAACCACAGCAGCTTGTAATCTTAACTAAAGTTAATAATCACTTCCATTCAAACACAGCACTGGGTTGATTTAGATTAGAAGTAAAATAAGTTTATTTAAAAAAGACAGTTTTTATGTTTCAGTACAATGGATAAAATCAGAAATGGTTTCACATAAATAAAAGTAAAAAGTGCTTTCCAAAAATTTATCAAACTAGTTTCAGTTCAAGTTAAGAATCTACCATACCTCCTTCTAGCAAAATAGTTGCTTGGCCAGGATCTCTCAAGAAGTCCAAAGTGCTTGGTTCTGTCATCGTCTTAAGCGAAAGATCTTCTGCCTTGGCAGATTTCTTACATACATTCAGTTCCAAGAGATATCAGCTCCCTTGACTGAAGGGCACATCCTTCTCAGCTTACAAGAGTTCTGGTCCCTTACATCTGTTCAGAAATGAGAATGCCCCAAGATGGCTTCTTTTCTCTCCTTGTATTTCCCTAAATTAACTGCTTTGTCCCCAGATTCAGAATGCCCTCAGGATGTTCCTCCTTTCCTGTGGACTTCTCACTCCCCCCACTGATTCATATAGAAATGGGGTTTCCATTGCTTTGGTCACACCGGGCTTTAACTGCTCTGGAGACAGGTAGGTAGATGCCTTCCCTTCTGTCAGGCAGAAAACCTGTTTGGTCACAAACTTTAAAGCATAACATCAGTCACTAATCAGAGTTCTTCATATAGTGTTAATATGTACATTTTAAAACCGTATGACAGGGTCAGTCTGGATGGCTTCAAGAAAGTACTAGAAGGCCAATATATCAGCCCCAGATTCAGCAAATCACGTTTCCCCTTTTAGCTCAGCAGTGGTTACTCCAGGTTGAGTAGCACACCTGGAGTTAATTAAGGCCCCATCCATGACATGTTAAAAAGCCTTCCCTCCATAGCAAAGGACAGCCAGAGTGTAAGAGTGAGGAGAGCTACTGGAGTGTGTGTATGAGGTGGCAAGGTGCATCTGGAAGGCAGACAGACCTGCAGAAGGAGCAGAATGCTGGTAAGAAAGAGCCCACAATTATAAAGACTGGGGAAAGGGGAAAAAAAAAACCCTGCCCAAAAAGGTCAAAGGACCTTTCCCAGGCCTGGAGGCCTGAGGGAAACAGACCCATTGCTAGAGGGAAGCACAGGATGCACAAGGGTAGAGGAGGAATTTTGTCACATCACATTAATCACCATTAGGTCATTAACATACACAAACATCTGTACCAGATATACTTTTACAATACAGTAACACTACATAAAATCAGCTGATTTAATGACTTATTTGAAGTTCAGACCTTCTTCTTTATAGGCCAGTAAACCATTGAAATTTATTTTCAGATAAACTTCCTTATTTGTGCTAGTTCCTTCTCCGCTAGTAAGAGTTATTACTCCCCTCCACTAGTTAGCTTGATGGATTTGTTTACCTTTCACATAAATGCACCTTCATGGTCTGTCTGTTAATCAAGCCAATAAGATAAACTTGCACAGCCCTCTGTTTAAAGCAGACTGTGCATGTGCTGCTTCTCATACACATTAAGAACATAATTCTAGCACATATTCATAACTGTCTGTATACATAAAATACATTCATCACACTAAAATATTAAAGATCAGTGAACTATTTTTCCAACAATATTACATGCCACTTTTTGGGTATGTATTATGAAAGTAATGTATTAGATATAATGAATGTGTCCAGGCCTGACAAGAGTTATTGACCCAGAGTAGTGAACCACCAGTGTGTATCACAATCATGTAGTACAGCACTTCTCCAAGAGCTGCTGGGTCCTATAAGGGAAACACTGCGGAAGAGCTTCCAAGCCAAAGACTGAAATCACTAACAGTAAAAGTAGTAGGATATGTTTTAGCCTTCTCCCAGTATAAGAAAGTATAAACTGATAACTCCTTGTTACAGTCTATGGTGGCAACAATTATAGTCACAGATGTTTATATTTACTAAATAGGTCAGATCAGCTCCTCAGGATGACACGGCTATCTCAGTCTTTTCTATGAAGATTACATTTGAGAAAATTAAGAAGTAGTTTACAAAAGAGACTAACATTCATATTATGCAGTGAAGATCAAAAGCATTAATCTTCTGAATTTTTAATTGAAAGAAATCTGGGGGAAAAAACCTAAGCTTTTGTAGAAATTATATTTTAAAAAAAAATCTCTGAAACTAACTTCTTTCATGATAATTTTCAGTCTAAACCAAGTTTAATCTAAAATGCAAATCTCTGAAAACCAAGATTTTATGTTAAATGCCCAACAGATTCTATGCTATAACATTACCAGATCCCACTGTAATAAACTCTTGAACCACACAGGTGTGCCTCCTTACAATATTATTTTTACAGCCAAAAACCAAAAAGTTAAACATTAAGTTCAAACGTCAGGCTGACTCAGTCAAAGCTAATCTTTAGCTTTAAGTGGTGTACTGTTCTTGTGCAATGTCGAAGTATACTGAAAGCTTCCGTCTTTTCTTTTTTTTTGCCCAAATGGAAGACAGCCAGTTTTGATGCAATAAAACTTTTGTAATTATTGCTAAACTCAAGTATTATATTAAAATAATATTTAAAATCCTACCTGAACTCAAAAGACAGGAAATTCAGAGACTTCTCATTCCACCCTTACTTTGTTCCATAAGCTTAAATGCTTTCAAGACACAAAGTATGTAATTTTTTCATACTTATCTCAGGCTCTTGCAACATTGTGGTGCTACAGTGCAAATTCCAAGTGAGAACTTAATTACACTTTCTCACTGTGATGACTTAGGTGAAAAACATTAACTCATATTCAGAGAAATCATGAACAACAATAAAATGACATAATATGCCACTTTGAGAGAGAGAGAGAGAGAGAGAGAGCGAGCGAGCACGTGTCAGTCAAAGTAGAGAGATTCTTGGTGTTTTCTAGTGCTGTGTGTGCATGGTTCAGTCTTCCCCATCCATTAAGCATGGATTTTGGTGACGGGACCTGACTGTGTGATCCTTTCAGAGACCATGAGAGGGAGGATGGGCCTTCCCTAGCCACATGTAAGCAGACCAGCAGGACCCCTTGCCTTGGCCCAACCAGGTACAACAAGCTGGGGCATGTGGAGACCAAGAAGAGTGGCCACTTTGCCTGGGAAGGAAACAAAGGATTGGCAAGAAGAAAGGGGATAGCTGAGGGAAAGAGGCCAGTCCCACATTAGGGCCTAGCAGGGAGAGTGCCCTGATAGTGGAGTTGTCCAGGTAACTGTTACTGTAACTCCTAGTTAGGTTATTAGCAAAGTCCTTCTACCCAGTAACACTGAGAACTAATAACCCTCTCTGACTTTAACACTGCCTGTACATTGATTTTGACTGCATGGCAGAGTGCATGGCCCCTTGGGGTCATGCAGGGCTTCCCAGAGTCCCAGAAAGGGGGTCAGCTTTGGTGGAGCAGGGGTACTGCATGCTGCAAGGCCAGAGTCAAGTGGAGGGTGCACTGGTGTGTGGAGACTCAGTAGTTGCAGACTCCAGAGCACTAGAGTTCTGACTAGCAGCTGATCCAAATCATCCCACCATCTGAACAATATCCCTCGTACAACTGAAGAAACTTTGCATGCAAATTAGCTGCAGAGTGAAAGCAGTGACTGATTATCTTTGTTATCATAATGGTGTAGCCAAAACAATGAGAGTCTTGTGGCACCTTAAAGACTAACAGATTTCTTGAGACGTAAGCATTTGTGGGCTCCAAGCCACTTTGTCAGATGCATGAAGTGGGAACTACAGTCGACAGATATACATAGACATGCCGGGATGGAGGAGGGCAAGTGTTAGCAAAGTCAATTCAGAGAGCAGATGAGGCCTATTCACACCATTTGATTAGAGGGAGAGAATGTGTGAACAGAGACAATTACTTTTTGTAAGTTGTTAACCATTCCAAGTCCCTATTCAGGCTCAGTGTGATTGTGTCAAGCTTGCAAATCTCTCAGTCTTTAAGGTGCCACAGAACTCTCGTTGTAGGCCTCTATGCGTGGCATACACAAGTGCCCTGCTGTCACACAGGTATTAATTCCTATAGTAAAAATGGCTGAGAATTTAAAAATTGGATGATAAGACTGCACTGCAAAACCCAGTGATGTCTGAACCTGGTGATCTTCTGAACAAAAAAGAGCTCTAAACCATACTTGTGCTTCCATTGTTTCACACTGACTCAACTTCTTTAGCTTCAGAATGACATAAAAAGTGGCAACACAATTCCATGCAGATGTTACAGGGAAAAAAAATTCATTTCAAATGGATATGAAACCTTAAAGCTTAAGTAGTACTGGCTATAATAGGATTCAAAATTAAATCAGTCTGGCTTTCCCCAATGAGCCACTTACTTCCACTGACTTTGCAGTTTCCATCTCTCAGCAATCAGAGACATCACCTAAGTAGGCCAAGACCCAGAGTATGCCTAGATCAGAATATGGATTGAATGGTATGATTCAAAAACCATTCATGTCTAACTATCGGTGGACCACTGGCATAGGAAACTGTAATGGATCAGATCTTATGCCCATGACTAGTGACAGGAACTAGTAAAGTAGTCTGAAATACTGAATAATTGCTAATTAGCACTTTGAAAAGTTTGTTGAGTTGTTTTACATTAGCACAAACTATAACTGGCTGATTTTTTAAGTACTGACTCAGTTTTAAAAAACATGCTGTACAATCGGTGTAATGCTGCACAGTTAGAAAACACTGAGCATCCTTATAGAGTAAATTAAGTAAGGCTCTGTCATCACTTTTCATGCCTTATTATTTTAACCACTGTTTCCTTTTAAACTTTTAGCTTATATAATATGCCAACAAAATGCAAAGTTGCATATTTTAAAGACACCTTTGCAAGCACAAAAAATGAATCCAAACCAATGTGGGAAAGGATGGATGCAAAAGCCAACCAATAGCTTAAAACAGTTAAATCAATCTTTAACTGAGGGGAGGAAAAAGATATCTGCAAGCTAGAGGCCTTTAAAAAATAGAGTCCATTTTTTGGTGCAAAATTATGTAATTCTGGAAAGTAATATGTTTGTGACTGTTTGCTATATTCATCACAATAAAAAGCTTACCCTGCTTTTTTCCCTCCACCAGACCTTTAAGTTGCTGCACTGTGACCATTTATGAGCTGGCAAAACAAATTACTTTCCTTCCCCTCAGCTTCTGAAAAACTAACAATGTGAGTTAGTATAAGTAAATGTTTACTTTTTAAATCTGTACAGCATCAGAAGGCTGCACCAAGAAGCCATTGGTTATTTTTCACAAGTAAATGGGTTTGGGCAGCTACAGTTTTGCCGAAAAATTTGTTTCCTTTTATGGACCACAATGTCAATGGGAGTGGAGATTGGAGGAGAATGCAGAAACAATTGACTTTACATGTTAAGGCATGGTTCTTCTCAGGCAAACACTAAACTATTTTCACACAGCAATTTTGATGTTTTCTTTGCTATTACTGAAAAAAAATCAAAATAAATTCTTCATAAACAATTAAATCTGGTAATGAAGTAATCACAGAGTAATCTTAAAGCAGGAAACAGATGCACCAAATGGGTAACATGTTACCTTATTAAGTTTCTCCTGTTTTAAACTCTACTGTGCCAGAGCCTGTCAGATTTGGAGCAATTAATGTGCTAAAACTTTCTCGCTCAGTCAATCAGAAATGTCCATACCAACAGTCAGCACTAGAGGATCACCTGTAAGTACTGTTTCTGCACATCAACAAGAAGGTGACAAAAATTATCTTCAAAGTTTCTGACGAAGTACAATTTCTCCTATGAAAGCTCAAGCAATAAATAAATTTGTTCATCATTAGAAGTGCCAAAGGACTTGTTTGTTTTGCTAAAATTATCTCTGAGTCACAAATCTGAACTTGTTGTATTAGGAATTGCTATTTAAATTTGGAAAATATAAATTAAGGGAAAATATACTGTTTTATCCATGTTAAAAAGTTCTTACAACTATTTCATTAAGAAACTCTGCATTTTCATGCTTGGAAAAGGGTTTCAGGGAGCAAGATGCAACAGAGTCAGCCTTCTAACAACAAAACTCCTTGACCAGTGGGGAGGGAAAGCTAGCTACTAGCTGACCCAGAAGCAGTCATAGCGTAGAATCAGAGCTGTAACACTCTGTTTCAGCACCTGGAGTGTGTTCCAATTGGAACACGCTCCTTGCAGTTAATGGCATTTGGGGCTGGCGGCGCAAAATGCACCCTTTAACAGAGCAACTTACTATTGAGCTGCTCTGGCATGTCCGGGGCAAAGCCCCACTCGCCCCACCCTAGTTACAGCTGTGCTTAGAATCACAGAAACTGAAGGGACCACAAGAGCTCACTGAGTCCAGTCCCCTGCACTCACGGCAGGACCAAGCACCCTCTTAAACCATCCCTGAAGGGTGTACCCCTGCTCTTAAACACTTCCAAAGATGGAGATTCCACAACCTGCCTAGGCAACTTATTCCAGTAGTCAGTCACCACGGCACTTGAGTTTTTTCCTAATGTCCAACCTAAATCTCCCTTGCTCTAATTTAAGCCCATTGCTTCTTGTCTTATCATCAGCAGTTAAGAACAACAATTTTTCTCCCTCCTCCTTGTGACAACCTCTTTGGTACTTGAAAACTGTTATTATGTCCCCTCTCAGTCTTCTCTTTTCCATACTGAACAAATTCAGCTCTTCCTATCTTCCCTCATAAGTCAAGTGTTCCAGACCTTTAATCATTACCAATGCTCTTCTCAGGACTTTCTCAAACTTGTCCACATCTCTCCTGAACTGAGGCATGCAGAACTAGACACAATGGGCCTCAACTGGAGTAATCAGGGCTGCGTAGAGCAGAATAATTACTTCTCATGTATTACTTACAATACTCCTATTAACACATCCCAAAACAGTGTCTGCTTTTTTTGCAAATGTTACACTGTTGATTCATATTTAGCTTGTGGTCCACTATGACACTCAGATCCCTTTCTGCAGTACTACCTCCTAGGCAGTCATTGCCCATTTTATATATGTGCAATGAATTGGTCTTTCTTAAGTGGAGTACTCTGAACTTGTCTTTATTGAATTTCATTCTGTCAGACCATTTCATCAGCTTGTGCAAATCATTTTAAATTGTGATCCCATCCATCCTCCAAAGCACTTGAAACCCCTCCCAGCTTGGTATCATCCGCAAACTTTATAAGTGTACTCTCTATGCCATCATCTAAATCACTGATGAAAATATTGAACAGAACTAGACCCAGAACTGATCCCTGTTGTATCCCATTCATTATGCCCTTCCAACTTGTTAGCAGGTCTTATACCCACCTCAGTTCCTGCCCTTCCCCATCCTTGACACTCCTGATTCTGCTTCCTAACCGTGTCTCTAGTTCAAGCATTGGCTCTGATTTCAGCCTCTAATCCCTGACCAACCCTCCACTCTGCTCTCGATTACATCCTTGGGCATCCTGTGATCCTGATTCTTGACACCAGCTCAGCTCTGCTCCAACTTCCAGACCTTTGTCAGCTCCACGGCTCTGACCGTTAGGCCCAATCCATCCGTCTGGAGATTTCTAGTCCCTTGCTGGGACCACTTGAAGATTCATCCAAACCATGGCAATTCTTTTCAATGACTCAAATTTTACCAACTCTACTAGGAGCATGCTTCAAAACCTATGCCAAGGCAGTAGACCAGTAGTCAGGTTCGCCACAGAATTCCTGTGCTTAGTGGTCAACAATGGATGGAACGAGGCAACACAACAATACCATGAAGAAATCAAGAACGGTAGTGCAGGTAGTGCCTTCATCCAAGCTAGATGCTCTGATCAAGCACAGCATCAACATCAAGGATCACTTGGCTGAAGACCAACTAGAAAATAAGTCCCATTTCCAATCCTCACAGACCAAACAGATTCAACTATGCTTTAAAAATGTGGAAAGAACCCAGAAATAAACATTTAATTTGTGCCAATATCATAGGAACCTTGAGTACTACAACCAAGGGTGCCTTAGTAAGAGTCATGGCCTGCTCCACTAAGGAAAACACCTTTTGTCAACTGGTACTCTGACCATAGCCAGTCAGTGAGCTGTTAGTTACCACATTCTTCCACATCTGAAGCTGAGCTGAGGGAACTGGTGAACTCAGGTCCAGAACACCCATCATCCTTTTACCTTTCTGATGGGAGCTCCAATCTTTTTTGTGGGGGAAAAAGAGAGAAAGATGGCTCCCTGAACCTATACTGATTATTGGACTCTGAATGGAGTAGGAGTTTGAATTTGATATGTTACCATATATTAACGGACTTCTTGAAAGATTTTACTCATCAATGATTTTTTTTCTAAGCTAAACTTCTGCAGAGCCCACAATCTGCATCATATCAGGAAAGAGGATAAGGAAAAATAGCATGCCTCAGTCAGTATGAGCATTTTGAATATTTAGTTATGCTATGTGGGCTATGTAACACTCCAGTTACACTTCAGAATTTTGCAAATATTTTCTGGGACTTGCACAACCAATTTTTTTTTTTAAGATGATATTCTTGTGTTGTCTGAAAACCAGAAGATAGATGAGTAATGCCCTGTTCTTGCTATCTTCCCCAGAATCACCTTTGTCAAAACCAAAAAAATGCATACTCAACAAGGACGCTATCAAGTTCCTCCAGTTCTATCATTTCCATCTGAGGGCCTAACAACTGATCCTCAGATGGTATCTGCCATCACTAGATGCAGTTTCCCAAAGGATGAAAAGGAGATTCAGCAGTTTCTCAGATTAACCAATTGTTTTTGCTCCTTCATTAAAGATTCTCCCACCTAGCTTAACTGATAATTGTGCTTCTTCAAAAATGGGTTCATTTTGTCTGGTTGGTGGAAGTAGTTTGCCTTTGACCAGATAAAGATAGATTTCATTTCATCTCCCAGTCTTGTGCATCCAGACCCATTGGTCATTTTCTTTTCCCAGATTTGATTTATTTCATCATTGCCTACCATCCTGGCTCATGAAACAGGAAAGCTGCCACCTTTTGCACATACGCCAAGCCACTTTCTGCACCCCAAAACTGTTTCTGTGTTATTTATATGGACTCAACTCTAAAAAAACCCACAAGCAGGTAAAATCTATCAGACATTTGATACCTCTGACAACTATTCAGCTCAAATTTCCATTCACACAATGGTCTACTATGACAAATATCTTTACATTCCAGGAGGTCAGTCTAAACCAGGGGTGTCAGACGCATTCAATGTGGGGGGCCACATTGGAGGGCAGGACACCTGTCATGTGCCATATGTCTGCACAGGCTCCCCAACCCCTTCCCCTGACACGTTTAGCACAGCATGGGCTCCCCTTTCCCCATCCCTATCCTGCAGGCTCTCCTACTCCTTCCTTTTTCCCTACTTTGTGGGCAACCCTTTCCTATGCTGGCTCCCTGACCCATTGTGCAGCCTCTGGACCCCCTTCCCCTACCTAGCAGCTCCCAGACCTCCCTTCTCCTTCCCTTTCCACTTCCCCTACTGTTCAGGCAGCAGACTGGCAGTCTCAGTCACAGACACAGGCAGACTGGGCTCCTACCTCCCCTCCTCATCCACTCACTGTCAGTCATTCAGCATGATGCTCTTTGGTTGGCTCAGTCCTGACTGGCCTTTGATTGGCTTGTTCCCATGTGGGCCCTGGGCACTTCTTTGCTTTTCTTATTTGTGATTTGTGCAATGTGCAGTCAATCACATTAACATGCCAACTGACTGACTGAATAGGTGGGATGAAGGGCACTGCAGTGGTTCTCTGGGAGCTTGGCCCAGTCTGCTGTGCCTGAGCCTCTGGTTGGCAGGCCACAGCAGAGCTGAGATGGGACTGGCTGGAGTGCTTCCTTTGTTCCCCTGTGTTCTGACTCACTCGCGTGGTAAGTCACAAGCATGCTTAACTCTGCTCTGCTAGAGGCAGCCCGTATTTGTTGTTCACTGCTGCTGCAAAGAACTCCCAGGGAGCAGCTCCACAGGCCAAACGAGTGCCTTTGGTCAGCCGCATCCGGCCCATGGGCCGTAGTTGGACACTCCTCATCTAAACTTAAAGAGTTAAGAATGTGCCATCACATGATGACTGCCAGCCATTTTGGCTTCAGTGAAAGTCAGGATTCCATGGTACAAAGTTTCTGTTGGACATGGTTGAGTACTGGTGTGAAAAAATACACTGGTTCTTCAACCTGTGCTATCAGAGGACATGCCCATGTGTTAAACTGTTCTATCTACTTCAGCCCCTGCTCACCTCACTTCAAACCTTGTTAGGCTTTGTTTTAGAACTACCAGTATATCACTCCCAATGTTGGGAACACTATCATCCTTGCAACCACTAAAGTTTTAACCAAGATGACACATTTTACTTCTTTTCGCTCTCTCCCTACTATTCAGGAACCAGCTGCATTTTCCCAAACCATGTTTTTTGGCTGAAATATTTCTGAGTTATAAACTACTATAAACTCCTAGGAATTAAACTGCCTCGCCGGCCTATCACCTCACACGCCAAAGGGCAGACAAAGAATGTAAACTAATTCCTCAAGGAAAAAAGATGGTACAGATTCTTATTGCCAAAACTCCAGGCAAAGTCACATGGCTGCTGCTTTGCTGTCAAATACAGGTTCTAAGAATAAGGGGAAAGAGCAGAACGTTGAATGAGAAAATCATGAAGAGAGCACTGAGTTGCAGCCATCATCAATGGCAGCTAAAGCAGGTTCTTGACAGAAATTCTGTAATCCTAGGCCAATAGCCTCCAGTCCAGGGCATGCACTGAGTTGGATCAAGACAAGAATGGTTCCACAAGCCTCATCTGCTTTCCTGGGAGAGTGTGGTGACTACAGTGTAATGAGCATACAGTATCAGAAATACAATGGTAGGGCCAACTGACAGGGTTCCAGTGGAGTGCCTAGCAGCAGCAGGGACTAAGACAGCCTCAAAAAGCAGATTAGCTTTTTTCTGCAGTAGTAACGGCTCTGCAACAGTAACTGCAACCTTTCCACTTCAAACCAAACAGATTCAGTGTCAGCAAGGACTAGAATTTAAGCTTCTTGGTACCTTGTGGAATAGCCTGTGTTTCTTGCTTGGTACTTATATCAGTGTCAGACACAAGCACCTCAGTATCTTCATGGGACTTGTCTCAGAGACTGCTAGCTGATTTTGCAGGAGGATCATGGAGTGGGAAATATGACGCAGGGGTACCCAAAAGGCCAGTGATGTGTCATGGAAACTTAGCCATAATTGCTCCATGAGTTTTGGTCTCTGGAACATCTTCCAAAATCAGATAACTCCAGAACTAGGATGCTACTGATGGCTGATAAAGCTCTCTACTCCACGAAGATGTCAATCTCTCCCAGGAGCCAAACTCAGACTTTGAAAAGGGACTGAAAGTTTGCAGAGCACATTAGTGCTATGCCCTTCACACCAGAGATTGAGAACATCTGTCATATGATGCCAGTTCTAGGAACAACATTCTACATTTACCCTTTGACTGGACAGGATAAGAAAGACTTGGATGCTCTGTGGACTTCAACAATACCGTGATTTGCTGTCCCACCCATGAAGTAGCAAGTAACCCTTCTATCAGAATTAAGCATGCCAGAGTTTAAGGAAGGACTGGCTCAGGTAGGTCAGGCTAGAGCAGGGGTGGCAAAACTTATGAAACTCAAGAGCCACACAAGTTGATTATTAAAACTCCAAGAGCCACACTGAGGCATATAGCCATATACGTTTACCTACTCCAAAATCAGTAAGTTTAAAATTCATTGCACACTTTAATTTTATCATAGAAAGAGGACAAATATTGATCCTACTAATGTCAGATTCTAATAATTACTTAAGGTTACCACAAAAATTAGCCCTATACAGTAAAAACTTAGCTGCTGCTCAATGTAGAAGACTGCAGGCTAGTGGTGAGGTTTTTTTTAAAATCCCGACCATCCCACATTTCTCCCCACCATGGCCGACCATGCTGGGCTTCTCCCCACCATCCCAACTCTCTCCTGAACTCCTAGGCTGGGGCTGCTCTCCTAAATTAACTTGCTGATGTTCTTCCGGGAGCCACAATTTTTCATTCAAGAGCCACATGTGGCTCCCAAGCCGCAGTTTGGCCACGCCTGGGCTAGTGGATTCTGCCAAGCAGGAAAAAAGTGTTCAAGGGGGAAGGGAGTCTGGTCAGTAAGTGTGGCCCTGGTTTATAGTATCAAAATATATTAAACAGATTTCTAACAAGAGTTTTTGTTTCCCCCTTCTCTCATGGTGTAACTGCAGGGTGGATTTAAGATCGTTTGAGTACTCTAACTGCTTATTTCCAAACTTTGACTTCTAAATTTAACTATGCCTGAAATTCCTGAATGGTTGAGAATAATTTCAATGACCTTTTTTTAAGCTATTATATTACAATATATATTCTACTGTAACTCTTTCAGAATAGCTTTTATTTAGGAATTTTGTTTCATACTCTTTAATTTAAAAAAGCATACACGTACAGTGAACAAGAAACCCCCAAAAAGAACATGATCATGTTTTTACTTGTTCACATGAAGATATGTAGCATAAAACGCACTCCTGCCCCAAACATTCCTTTACATGACACCCTCTTGAATTCCCTTTCCCTGTTGTTCCCTAAACTTTCCAGCACATCACCCCATATGTGCCCCCCCTTCTGAACTCCCTGTTGAGTATTTCTGATATAATGTGTACCTTTTGGGGGGGGGAAATGTTAATGGCCACTGTTTTCCCTGAATCAGCCTGGCTTCACTCCGATTAGAAGTGGGTGACCATTCTGAAAGTGCATTTTGCTAATGGATGCCCTGGAGTTCACTCTCACTGGGGAGAATAGGAGATTGTGAAAAATATCAAATGTTAAAATTTGACTGTGCCACAGTACTTTAAGACTATCTAGCACAGGGTCTCGAAAACGTGGTCCGCGGGCCACATGTAGCCCCTAAAGCTATTTCCTGCAGCCCGCAATGACAAGATCATTACTGATATTTGCAATACCACTGTATGGAAAGGTTTCAGTGGTGCGGCCCTCAGGCTACCATAATCAGCCTCATGAGGCCCTCACGGTGATTTGAGTTTCAGACCCCTCCCTGATCTAGCATAATGCTACAAGATGCAGGGACCCTGCAGCAGAATACATGGGGCTTTTATGAAAGTAACTTCATGCTATTCAGCTCTATGAAAGGAGACTGCCAAGTCAGAGGAGACAGGAAAAACTTTTAAAAACTTTAATTCCTGTCTTTCACGCCTATATTTCAAAAATCTTAATTCATAACATATTCCAGAGAATGTTACAAAGAGGACATCATTTTAACTCTGTTTACAACACTCAATGATTACATAAAATTGTTTAAATTATCAGTTTATCATCAAATAAACACAAATATTAAACAATACTAAAAACAAAAAGAGGAAATAGTTAAACTATAGTACTTATGTAATCATCTACTAGTAAGTCATAAATAAAAGCATAAATATAGTCATTTTTAATAGAGGAAAAAATGTAGAAAGTTTGTTTATACAAGGATCTGGTTCTCCTCCAAGCTTCAGGTTCCAGCCTGAAAATAACTTTTTAAAACAAATGCCATATTTTTTGGTGGGGGGAGGGGGGTAGAAACAGGGAGAGTTTGCTCTACCAGTGATATGATTTTTCTGTAGAAGTGTACAAGTTATGGCTTGTATCCTATATTTTCCCCAAGGAGCTATTCTTCTGTGGGCTTCTGAAAGCTATAATCAAACATAAATGCGCATCCAGAAAGAATCAAGTATTCAGAAAGAACCAAGTATTTCCAATCGCAGCAACACCTCACTTTTGGTTTTATTTCCATCTTCAAATTCTGAAGAAAATGAGAGACTATCAAACCTGTGCAAGAAAAATAATTCCCAAAACATTCATGACAAAGCAAAGATGAGCTCAAAATGATTCAACTCCAAGATTATACTGTCACAAATATGTTCTTATTGTAGAAGGAATATTTCTGGTCTCTAGCTCCCAGTGCTTTACAAATCTAGCATTCCTTCATTGTTGCCCTCCCCTTTGAAGGCAACACTTTGAACTATCACTGGAAAGGAAGATTGGCCTTTCTTCCGAACCAACAGTCAATAGCCCAAGAGGTTCTATTCTCGCTGCAGCAAAATAATGAAGCAAATAGCATCTGTCATCTCAACATAGCTCTAAGAAAAGGACTTAAATGGCCCCCATCAGTGCAGTATACAAGTGTCTCTCAGGCTTTAAAATATCTGTATTCACAACATGCTTGTGAGCTGAGGAAAGTACCATCATCTCCATATTGCAGAAGGGGAAACGAGGCAGAGAGAGATTAAGGCCCAGATCCACAGATGGATTAGCTGCCTAAATCCCAGATGTAGGTGCTGCTGTGATTAATTAAACCTCCTTTCAGCTGCCACCTAACCACTTAGTGGCAGTGAACCCTAAAATCAATAGGTGACTATATTTGCAGAGTACCTAGTCACAGGATTATGGGACATTCAGATATGGATCTCTCTCCAACTCTCCTGGTCAAGAAGTATATCCTGTATAAATAATTAAACATGCACTGGACTGGAGTTAGAATGTGAATGACTCCATAGCAGTGGTCCCATCCTCCCACAACCAGCTGCTCCAGGAGTGGGGCCAATGCTGCAATAGGGGGCTGGGAGCCCAGGTCAAGCTGCAGGTGGGACTGTGGTGGGAGCAAGCTGCAGCCATGGGGCTTCTGGCCTCAGTCTCTTTCTGGGACTTGGTCTGGAGCCTCCCAGGTGACTTTGCAGTAGAAGGAATGTGGGGGAGTACCAGGGACTGGACAGTATATCCCAAGACTTTCCTCCTAGCCAAATAAAACAAGAGTGCTCTGACAACATCCAAGGTATAGGATCTCTTTTTCCCCCCACCCCCCTTATTTTTGAGTTAGGCCTAGGAAGAAAGGTAGGCAAATGAATCATCTGACTCAAATACAAGTCTGAGACTACCACCTTTGAAAACTGTAGGGTATAGCTTGACGGTGACTCTGTTCTAACTGAATCTACACAACATATAATTGGACAGTTAAAAATGCTTTTATTTCCCCCATTCTCCAGCCTGATAGGATTACTACTTAAAAGTCTGGTGTCACAGATAAATCACACACAGTGCTAGGCAAATAAATCTGATCTGGCAACAACTGAAGTAGCATACATATGGGTAATCACATGAAATATCAATGGATTCACACTGCTCTGAGACAAAATACAAGAATTCTCCCTCCTCACTAACAGGCGTTGGCTAATGGACTGCTTGCCACAACTAACCAACATCTACAAGAATGGTGCCTGCTGGGGCTTAGAATCATAGACTATCATACCTGGAAGGGACCTCACGAGTAGAGCCCTGCACAGACACAAATACGTGGATCCGTATCCGACCTGCATCCGCAAGAAATGGTCCGCGGATATACGTGTTGTATCTGCAAATGTGGATATAATGCAGATATCCGCAGATTTGCAGTGCTTTTGCTAGAAGTAGACCTACCGTATATACTCAGGTATAAGCCGATCCGGGCACAATCCAACCCCCCAATTCTGAGCCCAAAAAAGAAGCTAAAATTGGTGACCCAGGTATAAGCCGAGGTCCTCTTTTGGCCTTGGCCCCTAACCCCCCACCCACTGCTGCTGGCTTCCTCTAGAGTTTCTGACAGCTTCCCTACCCCAAAATCTCTGCTGCTGCTTTTCCCTTGCCCCCCTGCTCTCTATTCCTCACTCCTGCCCTCCTGCTCTGCCCTTTCCTCACTTCCGTCACCCTTGCTGCCCCCTGCTCTGCCCTTTCCTCACTGCTACACCCCTGCTCACTTCTCAGTTTCCTGCTGCTGCCCCCTGCACTGCCCTTTCTTCACTGTTTCCTCCCTGCTCCTGCCTGCTCTGCCCTTTCCTCACTGCTGTCACCCCTGCTGCCCCCCCACTGTTGCCCCCTGCTCACTTTTCATTCACTCCACTGTTGCCCCTTGCTCCGCCCTTTCTTCACTGTTGCCCCCTTGCTCCCATCTGCTCTGCCCTTTCCTCAATTCTGTCACCCCTGCTGCCCCCTGCTCTGCCGTTTCCTCACTGCTACCCCTCTACTCACTTCTCAGTTTCCTGCTGCTGCCCCCCTGCTGACCTTCCCTTACTGCTGCCCCCTGCTCTGCCCCTTTCCCACTGCTGCTCTCTGCTCCTCCTACTGCCCCCTCCTCACTGCCACCCCCTACTCCACCCTTCCCTCACTGCTACCTGCTGCTGTCCCCTCCTCTGCCTCTTCCCTCACTGCTGCCCCCCCACTCCTCCTGCTGCCCCCCTGCTCTGCCCCTTCCCCACTGCTGCCCCCCGGCTCTTCACTGCTGCCCCCCTACCACCTTCTCAGTGCCCTGCTGCTGCTCCCCTGTTCCCCAACACCCTTTCCACCCCTTTCCCCGTCACCCTCCAATCCCTGATACCCCTCTTCCCAGCCTGCCAGGCCCCCCCACCAAATCCCCAGTCCCTGTCGCTGCTTCCCTGGGCTCCCCAAAAACCCTGGGTCCTCCTGCCACTTTCCCCGGACTCCCCGACCCCTCTCCCAATGCCCGAGCCCTGCCACCCCTTCCCTGGTCTCCCTGAACCCCCGTCCCCAGCCCTCCCGGCTGTCCCATCACTTTCCTCAACTCCCCAGCACCCTCCCCAAACTCCGGTCCCTGCCGCCACTTTCCTGGTCTCACTGAGTCAATGTCCAGGCCAACCCCGCCCCCCAGGGCCCCCTTACTTGGCTGCTCCAGACATCGGGGTCCCGTCCTTACTCCAGCCCCAGCCCCCACCGACTGCCCAAGATGGCCGCCCGGCAACACTGGGGCTCTGGCCTGCTGCATGATCAGGGAAACAGCCGGCTGGGGCTGTCTACCGTTTTCTCTCGAGTATACAACAAGAGCCTGTTTTGAAACCAATTTTCAGGCACAAAATTCTCGGTTTATATGCGACGATATACAGTAATCCCACTAAATCATCCCAGCCAGGGTTTTATCCAACTGGGCCTTAAATGCTTCCAAAGATGCAGATGTCACTGCTTCCCTATGCAACCCATTCCAGTGCTTCACCACCCTCCTAATGAGAGAGATTTTCCCTAATATTCAACCTAGACCTCCCCAGCTGCAGCATGAAACCACTGCTCCCTGTTCTGTCCTCTGTCACCACTGAGGATAGTCTAGCTCCCTCATCTTTGGAGCACCCCTTCAGGGAGCTGAAGGTAGTTATCAAATCCCCCCTCAATCTTCTCTTCTGCAGACTGAATAAGTCAAGTTCCTTTGTCTCTTCTGGTAAGTCATGTGCCCTAGCCCACTAATCATTTTCATTGCCCTCTGCTGGACTCTTTCAAATTTGTCCACATCCATTCTGCAGTGGGGACCCCAAAACTGGACACAATATTCCTGATGCAGCCTCACCAGTGCTGAATAGAGAGGAATACTCATATCCCTTGATCTACTGGTAATGCTCCTTCTGATGCAACCCCATATGCTGCTGGACCTTTTGGCAACAAGGGCACACTGTTGACTCATATCCAGCTTTCCGTTCACCATAACCTCCAGGTCCTTTTCTATAGCGCTGCTACTTTGCTGGTCAGTCCCCAGGCTGGAGCAGTACATGGGACTTCTCCATCCTAAGTGCAGGACTTTGCACTTTTTGAACCTTATGAGATTTTGTTTAGCCCACTGCTCTAATTTGTCTAGGTTTCCCTGAATCCTAGTCCTACCCTCAAGTACATCTACCATTCCCTCCAACTTGGAGTCATCCACAAACTTACTGAGCATGCAATCTACCTCATTATCCAGAACATTAATGAAGATGTTGAACAAAATCAGCTCCAGGACTGGGGTGCCTTTATAAATCATTTTTTCATTGGGTGTGTGACCTGGCCAAAAGTGAAATACGAATGTAAATCAAGGTTTTTAATGGACAAAGCTACATAAGGGTGACCTGTTCCAAAAAATGGCTGCACACCTCTGACTCTCAGGGTGTCAAAGAAGAGAAAGAATGAACAAAATCTGCTTCTCATTTGAGGACCCCAACCTCTATGCAGTTTACCAGAGAGAAAGAAGAGGTACCTCTTCTTCAACATAGGAAAGAAGAAAGGGATGTAGGACAGATAGCAGAAGACTTGAAGTTTTAGGGCTGAGTGGAATAAAGAGCAGTCCCTGGACTGGGACTATATGGTAATTCCTGCAGGATGTAATCCAAAGAAGTCTGGAGTTATCAAGAAGTAGAGTGACACAGGGAACTGACATTAATGCCAAGGCCTTCCCTGGAGCTCTTGAGGCAAAAAAACTGGAAACAAAGTAGCCCTTGAGAGAGAGCTTGCCAGAACCTTCTGTTTTTTTACTACAGAGGCAGAAAACTAGACTCTAAATATGAGTGTAATAATTAAAAAAACAAACAAAAACAAAAAAACCCCCTGAGACTAGTAGCTGATAAACTACCTGAAAAAAGTTTCAAGACTATCATCTGATACCAGAGAACAGGAAAAGGGGGGAAATTTTTGATATTTTACTAAACAATGGGTACCCACTCAGAAGAGAGTATGAAATTTCAAGACATTTTTCATTACAAATAGTTTACCTAGCTCTACTTGTGAATAATATATTAGCTACTACAATTTTAAACCAATAATATTAAACTTAGTATGGACGCAGAAAGGTGTGATTTGTGCATGACTGAAAACTAGTGATTGTGTTCTCTTTTTATGCATCTTATTTTTAGTTTAGATTTAAGATCCCACCAAAAACTATAAAAATATTTTAAAGAAGTTTCATAATTAGTTTTACTTAGTAAAACACTTATGTATAAGCATCAGAAGGGGGGGATAAAACACTTGTAGTTGTCTCAAATTTTATATTAGTCAAAACAGTAACTTTACATTCATTAAATTCTTAAGTCATACAACAAAGAAAAATACAGCTACCCAAGCTCCCCCTTCTCTCAACTTCACTGGGAAAAAAATGATGCTATATTAAGGAAACTTGTGGGAACAAGATTAACTATGGGAAAACATCCACATCTCAGACTTTTAAGGATAACTTACAAACAATGTCCTGAATAGGGTAAGCAAGCACACTGTCCCTATCTCATGCAAACCAAAACTGTTTTCTAATTTTAATACTCTACATTTAGTCTTTTTATATTCATCAACACAAAGTTTCTAGAGTGGTCTATCTAAACTTCACGCACAAAGTATTTGGAAGATTGCCTTCAATATAGCTTTAAGACTACTGCTTATTAAACAAACCAACACTTGCTCAGCACATTCAAGCTTTACTATTGCTCAGTCATACATATCTCGGATCAATTCTTAACATGAAAAACAGTGAATGACAGGCAATTTTTAATATTATTTTTCAGGATTTTTGTTATTTGTCACATGTAACTGCATACTGATTCCAACTATACTGAGCAAATACTTGTCTATCAGATGTGACATTTTATGGTTCACTCCTGTAACTCTCTTTTATGTAATATTGTATACTAGCTATATTTAAACTTTATGAAACAGGAAGCCAAAATAAACTAGCCCAATAGCTTCGTAACTCTGATTGGGAAGGATTACAAACAGGAAAACAGCTTTCTGACTAGTTAAAAATGAAAAGAAGTTTAATTAAAACAAAGCGTTATCTTCTCCTCCTGGAAGCTATTTTATGGACATTTCTGAAAAGTAAATATAATTTCTAAGCATTTTCTCAAACACTTTTAGACACTTTTTTTTTTTTTTTTTAAATCTACCACTTACCTTCCAGGAACGAGCTAAACCAATATAGATGATAGACCTATGAGCAGCCTGATTGCCAGGAATGTAGTTTGACTTTTCACACTCAGCACCCTGCTATGCTGATGAGTCTTGCCAGAGACCAAAACATCCATAAATGAAGAATGAAGAGAGAGTTTACCACAATAATCACTGTTTCAGACATACTGACCTTCCCACCTCAAGTACCCTGTCCATAAAGGAATCCTGGTAAGAGGAAAGCAAATGTTGTGTGTGACTAAATATAATCTAGTTAATACTAAATATTGTCAGTAACACAGAAAAAGTAACAATCATCAATCATGAAGGCTGGAAAGGGCAGCTGCTTGCACCTGGAATAACCAGCTCCCTAACAGAGAGACTTATTTTAAGATTTCCTGTAAGAAGTCCAGAACGACTAGGAACAGAGCTTTCTTAACTCCCAAGGCATGGCATTCAAAACAAGAAAAGAAAGCCAACCATACACAAAAATTTAAACCGCTCATACTCTTTATAAGATGCTCAATTAATTGTATCATTCTCAGGAAAGGTACTATGACATCAGTATTTCACTGATTCGTGGCTAAGATTAAGATTTTGTCACAGTTATTTTTAGCAAAAGTCACAGACAGAGGGAAATAAACAAAAATTCACAGGAGCCTGTGACCTGTCTGTGACTTTTACTAAAAATAACTGGGAGGGAAAGCTGAGGTGGAGGAATGACAGCTGAAGCCCCACGAGGGGAGGAGCAAAGAACAACAGAGGGATGAGCACCACTGCTAGGAGGGAAGGGAGAACAGACAGCCCTGGCCACAGCCTCGGCAGGGCACAAATCCCTGGCTGCTGCCACAGGGAGGGGGGCATGGCAAAGGCAAAGAGTCCTGGCTCCAGCCCCAGCCAAAACTGTAGGGCCATGGCACATTGCCCTGGCTCTGCCCTGGCTGAAGTCACTGACCATGGAAGCCGAAGTAGTTACAAAGGTCCAGTAAAGTCACAAGATCCATAACTTCCATGACTAAATTGTAACCTTATTCATAGCAAAAAGGCTAGAATCTAATTTATATGCCCCCACCACCACAGATAGTAGTGTCCAGCTGGACCAAGTTATCTTCTAGTCATTGTGTTTTCCACCAGCCCTTGGCTCGGAGGGTGCAGTTAATTAGGTCGCAATCCTTAATACCTCTACTAATTTGAAAAATCCTCACTGACACAAGCATTCCCATTGAAATAAATTACATTTCTCACATCAGCAGAGACTCCTTGTGTAAATAAGGATTTACAAGCCTATGCTCACCGTTTGGATGAACATCTTTGATTCATCTTTCTTCAGGTGCATTTTATGGATTTATCCCACTCAAATTCTCCCTATAACATTGTCAGCTTCTTTGCCGGCCAATGGCAGGACAGGGATTTAAAATGTCTAAATGTATAAGTTTTGGGGGCAACAGAACCAATTCTCTATTATCCTTATTCCAGTTCTAGTGTCCATACATCTAGCATCTACCATTTTAGGCTTAACATAGCTTCATTTTACATTTTTTTAAAGTATTACTAAGAGATATTAGAATAGTGTACCACTTTACTCAGAATAAAAGTTTGGATAGTCATTTGCTACTTTTCAGATGTTTTTCCAATTTAAGTATAGGGCAGATTATATATCTATATTATGTTAAATATAGTTTTTAAAATAACTGAATTTCAGTAGTTTATTTTATAGAAATACAAGTAGATATGTGATAATCTAAAAGAAATACATCTTTTTGAACACTGAAAATCATCTGATTTCCAAGAGTTATCATTTTTGCTATAACAAATTTCCGATTTGCTTATAAATTTCAATCACCACCCTAGCTGACAGGATTTATCCAAAACTTTCTTTGAACTTGTATGTTTTATTTTTTAAAAGCTGCATAAAATGCTGGGACATGGTCTAACTTCTGGGCTAACAGCTAGCAAAGCAAGAATCAACAAAATCCCTTACTCTGAACAGATTAAACAAAGCACATTCAGCACATCTTAAAGCACAGCCCCTCCATTATGGCAAGGAATGACACAGCTAGCGAACCAGTTTATATAACTGTATTTGCTCTATGCTTGTCTGTGAATAACATCTGCTGCATACCATTCAAAGCTCAATTAACTCCAACATTTACTTCTTTGAAATGATAAACCTGGGGTATATACTATTTATATAAAATGGATTTCCACATTTTATTCCCAATTCTTTAAACATTTAAACACATGAAAGATTTTCTGTTATATTTTTACTATTTGTCTGCCTAAACAGACTAAACTAAATACACAAATTCAAAAAAAATTCCCATTTAGAGTAAAAAATTAAACAGCTAATTTCAACAACAAGGAGACTTGTGGCACTTTTAAAGACTAACAAAATTTACTTATTACATGAGCTTTCGTGGAAGAAAATCCTACTTTGTCAGGTGCTTGAAAATGGAGAACTACAGAATGGGAGGGAAGTAAATGCAAGGAAGTTTAAGTCATAGGATCCTTTGATGTTCTCCATCTTCAAGCATCTGACGAAGTGGGATTTTCTTCCATGGAAGTTCATGCGATAAATGAATGTTAGTCTTTAAAAGTGCCACCAGACTCCTTGTTTGCTTAGCTGAATTAGACTAACATGGCTACCACGTTGGAACCAGTACTAGCAGTAAATTCAGAAACTTAGACTAAGAGCACATCTATGCTGCCCTGTAACTTAAGGCTACTATGGTTAGACTAGCACAGCACATCAAAGTACTACACTGTAATTCCCCTGGTGGACGCTGCAGGCATGAATTAAAAGATTCCTAGTTCACTTTAATGTAGTCCTTATTCAAAGACAACTAAATGAATGCAAAGAAGGAATCTTCCAGTTTGTGCCCTCAGCATCCACTTGGGGGAGTTAAAATACAGGACTCTGGCATGCACTGTTATTCACAACCTTGTATTCTAAACCAGGGGTTTTCATACTTTTTTTTCAGGACCCTGTTGTAAAGAATTATTTATGCCCACAATGCAACAATTACATCTTTGAGCAATGCATTCCAGTCTCTTGGTGGCATCACAGGGGGTGCTGCAACCCAGTGCCTGAAAGTCTGCAACCCAGTAATGGGTCCTGACCCTAAATTTGAAAACCACTGATCTAGGCAGTGTAGACATGCCCTTAGATTTCTGAAACATTGATTGCTTGCTATCAGTACTTAACTAGAGAGCTTGCTGACATTCCAAAGCATTACACAGAAAAATATTATAGATCTAATACTGTTTGCTCTCTTTAAAAATAATGTCTTAAAATATTTCCTGATAATTTTATAAGAATAAATTGAATTTCTTTGCTATAGAACTGGTCTTGCCAGATGCTGTTTCCTGAAGCTGATGTGTCTCTTTGTCTTCCAATAAAGTCAAAGGGAGTTAAAGATGCTCAGCACTTTGCAGGATGAGCTGTATCAGTGAATTAAAGAAAGAAACTAATCAGCAACAGACACACATTTAAAGTCAGTATTGTTTGTTAAAAACTAACCTAGTTCAGTTTTCTAAAACAAAACACCTTAGGTTTTCTGGTAGCTAACAGCATAGCAGCAATGCAATGAACTCATCTGATATACTTTACATAAACAAAACTAAAATATAAATTAGTCAGCTATGAAAGTATTTAATAGAAAAATTTCAAGCCTACATTTTCTTTAAACAGTAAAATATCTTTTCTAATTTTAACATACTTTTTTGTATCATGAATATATGAAATTTTAACTAAAAATAGGTATAGCAGTTCTTTTGCATTTTTGTAACATAAAACAAAGTTTGCTATCATGAAACAACTTCTGCTAGGATAGTTTATTCCTGCAGTACACATCTCTTGGTTACTGTGTCATTAAAGACAAAGAGATGCATTTTAATTTGCCAGAACAGACGTAGCATGTGCCTATTTTTACCTAAGTTGTAAATATCTATTGTCTATTGGTCTGGCTAGCCCCCACTCTCACCCTCCCAGCTCCTCAAAGAACGCAAGTGTTCACACATACACAGCTTGTCCTTACACAAAAAAACAGGAAATCTATTTTCTGAGTTTTGCACCAATTTGGAGATTACAGATTAACAAGAATCTGGGAATAATTTGCAAGGAAATTGGGGGAGGCTTGTATATCACATTGTTTTGCCATCTTTTCTTCACACAAGCCCAGATTCTGATTCTCTACTGAACAGCAGCTTTCTCCACAAGGGAAGCATTGACTTCTCTGGGACTACTTGTAGTTCAAGGAACAACACACCATGTTTAAAGGTATCGCTGTCTGAACCTTAAATACTCAGGAGTACCTAAATGAACTAACTTGAACCACACATACTTCAACTTGTCTGAAAAGGGGGTGGAAGGGAGAAGATAAGTTTCTAGAGATCAGAACAGACACATAACCTCGATTGCTACAAGATATAATATCAAGAGATGGATTTTCTTTTATTTTGCTGCCACTGCTGGGACTAGGCAGCACCTTAGCAAACAAGACAGAGATGACAGTGACAGAGGCTACAAACATTTGTTTTCCAAGTGAGGCCTCTGCAATCAAACACCAACAACACAGTATTATTTCCACATACGATACTACACTTGATCTTAGCCAAAATCAGAGGCGATTACAACTGTACTGCATATTTCAGAGTTTTGCATGCATATTACTTTCAAGAGTGTGCAGGTTTTTCAGAGAGACTGGGTGTGTGAGATATCATCTTTTACTGCACCAAATTCAGAAGCAAGGTTAAACTTACAAGAAACTCAGAGTTAACTTTTTTTTTAGCACATTAAAGGGCCAAACTCTGAACAGACATTAAATAATTCTCACAAGACCCTTGTGAGGCAAGGAACGTTCTCTCCATTTTACAGAAAAAAAAAAAAAATGAAGTAACTTGCCCAAAAGCTACACAGTGAATTAGTGAAATCCAGAACAGATATTCAGGTCTTCAGAATCCCAACCTTGCACTCATTCTTCCAAGAAACACTCCCTCTTTGTCATACTGATGGAATCAGAGGGACAGATGCCATGAGGTGCTAAGCTGCATCTGCAAACTACTGAGCACCCTCAACAACTCCAAGAGTCAAGCCCTTAATGAAGAGGAGGATAATTATTTTCATTACACTTTTTGTCTAATCAGGTATATATGAAGATTTCATACACACTGAGTATGACCAAAGAAGGCTATAAAGTAGTATGGTTAAGACTGAGATAGTCTAGGTTTTTGTGGTCACTGAAAGTAAAATTAAGGCTAATGAAAACAGTGAGTTTTGATTTCTCTCAGGTCATAATTATGGGAGGAGAGTTAAAGTGGTCTGCCTCCTCTAATTGTTAATTTCCATACTGGTAGCAGTTCAGGCTTCTTGTAAATTAAACATTAAATCTGAATTTCATAGATATTTTAAACTTGCATATGGAATGCAAAAAACCTCAAATCACTGAGATGTGCTGCAACCTTAACTTTTGTTAAGCAAAAATTGCTGTGCTTTGTTAGGAGAATTTTCTTGGATTTTTTTTTTTTTTTAATAGCCTTTGCATAGGACAGGGCAGCAAAGGGAGAGGGATTTGGGATTTTCAGTTTGTTTTTGGGAAAAAGGGTACAGGCAACCCATCTGATGTATGCAACAGGCAAAATATAATAATGCTTACTCCTAAAGTCCTCAGGAGGAGAATCTGAATGGTACTGATCTCAGTAGATGCACAGGATCAGGGCATTGCTGAGTAAAATGCATCAACGCTTGCTAGCCTTAGGTCTGGAGGTTTAATAGGGGCCCTCCTTTCCTCTTGCCCTGCTCATCTCAGGCCTGTGAATATTAATAGCTCATTAGTCCAATCTAAGAGAGTTTAATAACACTCGTTGAAATCCTAGGCACCCTACTCCTCTCTCCACTCTGAGAAGAAGCCTAATGAGCTACATGGAGATTCTCCAAAACCATTCCCCAGCAAAGATCCTGTGACAGCAAGTCTACCCCTGGAACCAGATCTCTCAAGGTCTCCAGGAGCAGGTATCCTGCAAAAGAGAAAGCCTGTACATGCACATGTGCCCAGGCACACACACAGATGGATAAGGGAAGGGGAAACTGAGCAAAAGAGGGAAGTGCTCCCCTGCCCTGGATTAGATTAACCCAATTAACTTCAACTGTCTTCTACTTCCCACTTGCAAACAAGGATCAAACAGAAATTTGCAATTATGGCCATTTTTTTTAAAATTTACATTCACAAAATAACTTGTTTGATTAACTTCAATTTTGATGACAGAACTCATTTCCATTTATGGGTAAATGATTTTCTTAAATGCTTTGTTAAGTAGACAATAACAGCTGTGTTTTCCCTGCAACAGTTGTATTTCTCTAGCTGAAGAGAGAAACTTAAAATGAACGCTAAAATCTACAGGAACCATTGTGGAATCATCCTACTATTGCAGGAGCAGCAATTTTTCACAACTACCTTTTTTCCTGCTCCCTGCTAAAGCCCAGTTTTCTTGCAGTGCTGTTAAGTGTCTCATTAAGACATTTACATGGCATTTATGCCATAACAACATAATGAGTCCAATTACAATATGATTCCAGTTTGTATTGTTGACACAAGCTTAAAATACTAAGCATTAGCCCAATCATGGAATATTTTTAGGCTACAAAATGGAACCTTGCTGCAGTGGGTGCTCTAACTCTTATTTATGTTATTTATGAAAGCATCTGATGAACTATCCGAGGCTCTGTACAAAACACATAGTAAAAGGTCCTTAATTTGACAAGACCGAGAGAGCAGGCATGAGAATGGATACAGAGAGGTGAAGTGACTTGCTCATGGTCACAGTGCTGTACAGTAGCGACAGCAGGAACAGAATCCTGGTCTTGAGTCCCAATACAGCACATCATCGCCTAAATAACACTGCCTCTCTGGGCTTTTACAATTTCCTCAGGGGAAATGTCCCAGAAGTAGCACTTGTGCAAGTCAAACTGGATGTAGAACGTGCATTCTGATGTCACATAGGCGGTAGGACTTTATCATAGAGGTGTAGATACTTGTTGACCATATTCAATATTAGTTTTTCAATGGCTTGTAACCATTTTACCCCCAAACATCATGAAAACTTATTCCAAATTAAACAGTACTGTAATTTACATGTAAATTTGCAGGTAAGTTTCAAGTAAACAAAAAATAACTTAAATCTGAATTTTTAATTTCTTTAAACAGAAAAAATATTTTTCGGTTTTGTATAACTCAGCAGAAACTGAATAAATTTTCCTCAAAGTTTAAAGAAATTTACCTTTCTGCTGAAACAACAAAACATATTTGCCAGTAACTAAATAACAAAAGGAAAATACTATCAAATACATACGATAAGATAGTGATTACTGTCAGAAAAAAATTGCTTTGGCTAATACAAGAGATTCAGGATACCTGAAAACCAGTTTTGTTTTCACAAAAATTCCATCACAAATAGGTACTTATCATTAGGAAACATACAGTAACTCTTCACCAAGTGAAGCTCCAGCAAGAATGCAGAGACAAAATTGTAAGAGCTAGGAATCAACAGAGCTAACCTTAAAAGATTTTTCCATCCCTCTTTATGCCAATGTACTGTACAAACACAAATCAAGTCAAAGTTTAAAATCTTTTTACTATAGGTTTTATAGTCTTACTCGCTGTAAGCCATCAAAAATGACAGGGGAAAATCAAAACAGAATTTATGAAATATTTGTATATTTATGAAAATCAAAACAGAATTTATGAAATACGTGTATATTTTATGTAGGGTGTATGGGGGATGAAGGGGGACAGGGGCACGGGATGGGGGCTCAGGAAGGAAGTGTAGTGGTGAAGGAAAGCATGGGAAGAAGATGGGGCAGAGAAAGGGTGGGTGATGGCAGGAGGTGGGGGGCAGGGACAGGAGGTGGGGGTGGTGAAGAGGAGCATAGGTAGGAGATGAGGGCAGAGAAGGAGTGGGTGGCAGCAGGAGGTAGGTAATAGGGGCAGAGAAGGCCTGGAGCAAGGGAACTGAGGGGTTGGGTGGGGAGCTGGAGCTACATCCAAAATGGATACAGGTGTACAGCAGTGGTAGACAGTCCCCAAGATGCAAAGGGGCTAAAGCTGGGCCTGGCACCAGGAACCCTACACGCAGCCGTGGGACCCCACCCGGCTCAGCCACTACAGTCTATGCAGCCCCGGTCTATTTACAACTCAGCCGCACTGGCTGCATGGCACAGGTCTCTCTCGCCTGCCCTGTGTAGTGAGTATGCAGCCCCAAGCAGATGCCTGGCTGGCTCAACTGCTCTCTGGAACCACAGGAGGCAGCCAGCAACACAGCACCTTAAAAGCGCCCTGCCCACTTGCCAGCGCTTTTCGGAGCATGGCAGGCTGCCTGCCCTGCATATGCACACGGGAGCCGGACTGTCACATGGTACAGTTCACATCACACACACACAGCAAATTAGGAGAGTAGATTTCTTCCCTGCAAAGGATTTATACAAGATTCTAAACATTAGTTACATTGCAGAGACACAAGGTTGGAGAGATATTTTTCATTGGACCAAAGTCTGCTGGAGAGAGAGATAATAGCTTTCAAACTTACAAAAAAACTCTTCTTCAGATCTGAAAATAATCTTTGTAAGAAGTGTTAGTTGTCAAATTTGAATTGGTATATTTTCAGCCCCTTTCATGCTGCAATACTGTGGAAATTTATCTGTACTCTGAGAACACGAATTATTAAATTCATTTGCCAGATACATGATTGCATAAGATAGTTTCCATGAAGCAGACTCCAATCACAGCAATAAAAAGTCTTCTATAACTTCAAGGCCTTCTCTTAAAAATCACTCAATTCAGAAATTGCTTAAAAAGATGAAATACTCTCTCTACCACAGTGTTATAAACAATGGGTTTCCCTGTAACTTTAGAACAAAACTGATAATTTCATACTACCACCATTTGTTTTACAGTAGCACTAAATACAAGTGAGATCAGAGCTCCATTGTGTCAGGTGCTGCATAAACTTCCTGTAAAACACGATCTGTGCCACAAAATACTTGCTTTAAAAAAAAAAAGGCAAAAATTTCAATCGGATGAGTCTTTGGATAACTGGGAAACTATTAAAATTACATCAGAAAAATCACAAGAAAGAGAAACATAAGCAATTGAGCAGAACAAAACAAAAGCTGTAACTGAGATGGAGCTCTCTATAACCTGGAAAGGAAGATCACACAAGAGTCCACAAAGTCATTAGGGACACTGCTATCACCAATCTCAGGTACTCATTTGGCTACAATTACTGTAGTATCTGAGCCCCTCACAGTCCTCATCCAATTATCCTTACCACAAATCTGGCAGGTGGGAAAAATGAGAAATGGAATGACCTATGTGATTTGCCCAAAATCATACAGTACATCCAGGGCCAGATTATCAAAGGGCCAAAAACAGGGCCCCAAGCTCCAGCCTCTAAACCCCCAGTAATTCAGCCCCCCTTCCCAGCTCAGCACCAGCAGTGCCGGGGCACTAAGACTCCTCTTACTCTGCTGGCGCTGCGGCACCGCAGTAAAGAAGGGGGAGGTGGGGCCCTGGACCAGAGGCTGGGCTCTGTATTTTGCGCCACCTCTGGGCCAGCTGGCCTGCCCCCAGGGGCACGGCAAGGTGGGCCAGCACCTGCTTCCTCCACCAGGGGGATTGGGCCAGCTGACTTGCAGCTCATGAGGCCTCTGCTGCTCCTGCCTCAGCCTTCTAGGGACCGCTATGCAGCAACCAACTCCCCCCTGCCTAGGGTTACCAGATGTCTGGCAAAAGGAGGACATGTCCTCCTTTTTACTTTCATATCCTCCATCTGGCAGGCATTTTAAAATACATGATTTTGTCTGGCATTTTACTTGTAGAGGTTAAAGTATGCTGGAATGCCATGGAATACCTTATTTTTAGGGGAAAGCCTTCCAGGGCCCCCTAAAAACAGAAGAATATTACATTTTCTCCATGTGTCGTCCTTTTTGTATTCCCTGTCCTCCTTTCCAGGTTTTGGTATCTGGCAGCCCTACCCCTGCCCCAGGGCAGTGGCCAGAGCAGGGCCAGGCAGGAACGCTGTCTGGCCACAGGGCAGCCCCCAGCAACAGGGAAGCAGGAGGCAGGCCTGGCCTGCACAGAAGGGACCTATGGTCCACGACAGTTGGGTCTCCTGTGGGGGAAGGTGGGAAGCACCAAGGCAGGAGAGTCCTGCAGTGGGGGGCAGCATGGGGCCCCTGAGCCAGTTAATCTGGCCCCGAGTATGTCTATGGTGAAACAGGAAACTCAACTTTAGTACTCCAGTCATTAGGACATTCTTCTTTCTACTCTATTTCACATGAAAGGTGCTCAAACACTATGGCAATAGGAAGTACAACAAATTCTAAAATAGAGAAAGAAGCGAAACAAGTTGTTCTATCCTTTTCTCACCCTCCTTACTGACAAACATTTGAGAGGCTATTTTTGGTTACTTACTTACTTACACACACACCCTCCTTCAATAATGGATTTGAAAAAGCTCCTATTCCAGCTCCCTACCCTTCCAAGGAGGTCTTCAGCAAAAATAGAAAAGAAAGGACTCAGCTGCTTCAAATTTCTAAATCACGAACACATACAGAAGGTTGTTTTTTTTTTGTTTTTTTTTTTAACTTTACCAAAAGCAGTTTAACATGTAATCCAGAAAGGGAAAGTAACTAATATTGTTACTTTAAGAGCCTGCTGTTGCCACTATCATACATTCAATTAAGAGAGACAATATAAAAAGCAAAATAGGATGGTATCATTACAAAAATCTTAAAACTAAGTTGAAGGTATGGAGGGGGAAGAAAGACTGAGAAATGAAATACTGGAAGGTAAATAAATCTTACATCTTTTGTCACACAGTGGCACTCCAATGTTAAAGCAGAGTGCTAACAAATTTAGGATTATACCACCTCAAAAATGCTCCTCTTCCCTCTGCCAGCTATTAATTCATTCTCAGAGAAGGTCTAACTCATGAGGTTAAGGAAACCTTCCCATCACCTTACAAAAAACTCATCTTGCCCTTCAGCAGGTCCT
This sequence comes from Podocnemis expansa, assembly GCA_007922195.1. Classification (NCBI taxonomy): domain Eukaryota; kingdom Metazoa; phylum Chordata; order Testudines; family Podocnemididae; genus Podocnemis; species Podocnemis expansa. Next base: position 25,191,244 of record ML682016.1, read on the forward strand.
GGTCACTCGACACAGGAGGGGAACAAGCAACCATTGACAGAGAGTAAAGGCTTTGATTCCTATCACAGAAATCCCTCAAAATTACTGCTTAAAAATAAACCTTTCTGAAGCAGGACAGAGATTCTCCACCTATCTGTATGAATCAATGCTACTATGCTAAGCTGCTATCAGTCTTGCCTCTTCATTCTGTTTTACTTCTATTCTTACTCCCACCTATCACTGAGGTATCCTGCCACTGCAAAAGAAAAAAAAAAATAAGGATATCCCACCTTGAAGAACAAATGCATAACAACAACTTTTGGCAGTGCTGTCATGAGAGAAAGGAGATGCATACAATACCTCTATGCACACAGGTATGATTCTGCCTTATTTTTAAAACAATGCACATGCACACTTTTATTTATAAAAAAAAAAAAAACAAGGAGTTCTATGGCACTTAAAGACTAACAAATTTTTTTTTTTTTGCATGAGCCGTCGTAGGAGAAAATCTCACTTCATCAGCATCTGATGAAGTGGAATTTTCTCCCACCAAAGCTCACTAAAAATTTATTTTTTACATCTTTAAGTGCCACAGGACTCCTTGTTTGTTTGTCTGAATGAACTAAACTAACACAGCCACCCCTTTGGATCTTGGTAACTTTTATTCATGTTTATATTACACATATATAAAAGCAGGTAAGAAGAGGCAGAAAGTTTATTATTTGTAAACAAAACAAAAGGGAAGGAAAAAAACCCTATATATTTCACATTTTCCTCTTTAAAGTATTTGTTCCATGAGCAAGGTAGAGGGAGCTCTGGAAAAAATTGTACACACTTCTACAATCTTTCATTTCTAGGTCCTAGTTTCAACCCAAACTCTTTAACCTGAAAACCAGTCCATTTCCAAAATTTAGTTAGAAGGTATGAGTGAAACTGACCATACACAAAATACTGTCAAAGGCATAAAATAAACTTAAAAAACAAATATTTTTCCTAACTTTTATTATAGTAATTTTAGATAAAAATGTCAAATCATACTTAAGTTGATAGCATCCCACTAAAATACATCACCATCTAATCTCTGTTTGACGAGCTGTGCGTATGCCAGGGTTAAGTCTACTTCTCTACTGAAAGCCTGCTCAAGCGTCCCTACGAAATTTCACTGTAACAATACGAATATAGAATAGAGATGCAGTTTTTTCAGATGGAAAATTCTTAGGTAATTTTTAGGTCAATAACACCACCTTAAAATCCCACAGAAAACCACAGGCAGCCAGTACATCCCATGAAACTCTAGCAGAATGTGCCCATAGCAGGATATTTTGGTTAACAGGTTGCTGAGTATTGCACTAGCTGTCACTTCTGAAAGGGTTCAACATGTAATCCCCTGTACAGCATATTACAATAATCGAGACGGGAAGGAAGAACTGCATGAATTACAGTGGCACGGTCACTTTGGAAAAACAACAGTGCTACCACCTAGCCAGGCAAAAAAAAAAAAAAAAAAAAGAATCTTGGCTACTATGGATTGATGGTCATCCAGGGATAACAGCAGGGAATCTAACCAGACTCCTTATTGCAAACATATGTGACAAAGCAGACATACACACACAGTCAATGGAACAGAATTTTTTTTTTAACCATTTCTCCTGACTGTTTTCCACTTCAAACCATTGATATCACCTTTGTCTTCTCTCAATGGAGTCTTAATCAATTTGCGGCAACCTCCTAGTTATCACCAAATACTGTGAAAGGCTCCATAAAAAAGACAGAAACTGAAGACACTGCAACCCATGCTTCTTTACTAATTCTCCCAATGGCCTTGCATACATGCGTGAAGACAAAATGGAATCTTGAAGAAGATGACAAGAAAATAACCTTGAGGTAGAGCAATAACTACTTTACTTTGTGATCACCACAAAAAGCGACAAATTCACCAAAGTGCAGCCCCATCAACTTTTACTGTCATGCACAAGCATATCAATACTGCATTCTGATCAGTACTGAAGATGGCTGATACATCTAATAAGATCAGCAAGAGGATTTAATCATCATCCATTGCTAGTTCATCATCCATCAACACAAGAAGGACTGCCTTTGAACCATACTTAGCTCAGCAAGGTTTAACAACAGTCAAGGAAACAGTGTCATTTATTCACAAACTTTCTGATCAATGCGAAAAATACATCTGTTAGTCTTAAACTGACACACGGCTCCTTGTTTTGTTTTGTTTTTTTACCAGAAAGGCCAGATTCAAGCTAGGTCAATAACTGGACAGCTTTTCCAATATTGGACACTTCCCAACCCCCCCCAAGCATATTCATGCCTATCCCTCTTACATGAAGCTTAAGGTTTCAGTATGCTTAGTTGTCAATCAGGTCAACACCTTCCAATAAGTAAATAAAAAGCTGTGACCCAAAGAAGGTACCACCTGTTTCACAGCTTCCAGCTCTGCCTTCAGTGTATCCAAGCCCCTGCATCACCACCCATTTCTCCCTCTAACACCCCTTCTATTTACACTTCATATGTCATTAACACAGCATCACATACCTCAATGTTCCCATCAAGAAAATCAGTAATATTTTCACCATAACAGTCTATCATATAATTTGATGTTGCCTATCTGCTAATTTATTAAACCAACCCACTGTCACTCACTCAACTGCCCCATTACTCTGCACTATTCTGCCCATTCTCCTAACTTCCATATTCACTGACCTGTGACACTCCTGACCTTACTTCTGTTACATTCACTAACCTGCCTTCTCTCTTTCTCCATTACGGCCCACCCATATGGTTCCCACAAGTTCTGCCCCTTCATCATGTTCTCAACAAGATCTTATATGCAATAAAGACATATAAGACTTGAAAAAAGCATGCCTAACCTAAATAATCTCAAATACTTTTTCTGTTCGCACTACATTTCACTCCCTCTTACATTTTACCTCTTATCCAATTTCAACTGTAAACACTGCAGGGTAAGCATTTGCACCACACATGACTGTAGAAATAGAAAATAATGCTTGTGGTGAATGCACTCATAGCAGGAGAGTTTCAGATATCTGTACAAAGATGTTCGTTCAAAGAAACAAGTTCCAAAGGGGCACCTGTGTTATTCTAGTTCAGTAAAAACAAACAAGGAGTCCTCTGGCATTTAAAGACTAACAAATTTATCTATTGCATGAGGTTTTGTGGGACAAAAGTGGGATTTTCCCCCAGGAAAGCCCATGCGATAAACAAACTTGTTAATCTTTAAGTGCCACAGGACTCCTTGTTTGTAAAGAAAGATGCATTTAGGTTCATTTAAATATATATTTGTTAACATTCTTTTCCTTATACAAAAGAAATCCAGGATTTCTATTTAAAATGAACACCAAAGAAAAACTGAATATTAGACATCCATCTAAAGAATGAAAGACAGTAGCAAGATCTATTTTTTCCTCTCATAATAGCAAGTTTGTATTTGCTGCATATACCTGAATTCTTCTTAGAGTCACAGAAATTAAAGCATTTATTAGCTCAGTGAGCCACCTGGAATAACTTTTTCTAACCCCAAGTTTTAACTTCACAGCTGTAACAACTTGGTATCAAGCTGCCAGCTATACACTACTCAGTTTTCTTCTGTCAATCCATTTGTCATTTTCTATAAAAATACCTATTCAGCTAGGTAAATAATTAATTCACTTTGAAAAAAACCCAAAACACACACAAAAAACCCCAACCGTTTAAAATCCAACTTCCAGTACCAAAACCTCACAATTTACACCTATGATCCTGCAAAACACATAAGCCTTATGTACGGCACAAGAAATTTATGAGTTTAACTACTATATCAAAATAAGAACTCTTTGTTGAAAAATGAAGACATTTAACTGTCTCCTCTCTATTATGTGACATTCCCATAGACGAGTTTTTAAGGAATTTTGAAATCAGCAAATACTGCAAGTAATCTTAAGTTCTTTCACACCTGCCATCCCTGCTTAAAGCATCACATTCGGAAGTTCCTATGTTTTGTTGCCGAATTCCAGCCTGTAGTGGGAAATGTAAAACTTCCTCAATTTGCCAAAGTCAGTAAAGCATAAGTCAGTTACCAGGACACTTCCTCTCATGAAAGATTTGTTACAAAAGAAAGCACATACCTTTCAACTGGTCAGCCACCATACTCTGGCCAACTCGTTCAATCACGTTTCCATCCTCCATTTCGTAACGATCATCCAAATATTTGGCAGTAGCTTCCGAAATATGGACCTTCCCAGCCACCCCGAGTTGCTCCATGAGATTGGCCAAGTTGACATCATTGGACCACACATCAAACTTAAACCTCCGCATCCCCAAAATGCCACAAAGGACTGTCCCAGTGTGAACGCCAACTCTCATGTTCACCATTTCTTTTTTCTCTTGGCAAAACTGTTCTATGGCTTTAATCATACCCAAGCCCATCTCAATGCAGCAATAGGCATGATCTGCTCGAGGCTCTGGACACCCAGCTACACAATAATAACAGTCTCCCAAAGTACTTATTTTCTCACATTTGGTATCCTCACAAAGACGGTCAAAGCGGCCAAACAGATCATTCAAAAGCCCCACCAATGCATGGGCAGATTTGTTTGCACTCATTTTAGTAAAGCCGACGATATCTGCAAACAAAATACTCACTTGTTCAATCTGCTGCATTTTAAAAGGACGGAATATTATGGGAGTTTTCTGTATGGAGGGCTTTTTCTTCCTGTTCTTGGGGCTTGAGGTGGAATGACGTTTGATTGAGTTCTCACTTTCATCATCCCCCTGTTTCATTAAGTAATCAGCTATTATTCTTGGCATCACAGAATGAATCATCCTTTCTTTCAGGGCTTTTTCCACTTCCAAATCTTTTCCATGCATGATCGACTGCCCCACTTTCAAGAATGTGCTCCTTGATCTGACTTCTGACATGATAAATAAATGAATACCAATAGCATGGATACAGATGTGAAGCAAGGCTTTACTCAGCAGTTCCCAATAAACTACACTGGCTCCAAGGGGTGTGAAGCAGTCTTCATCACTGAAATGATAACCAAAGGTTTCAAAAAGGAATGAGTAGGACAGTCCCAGAAACAAGCTTAAATACAAAGGTAAGTGCATCACTGTGTAGAGCAACAAAAGCACTTCAATGCACATAGAAAAACTGCCTACTTGAGAAAGGCAAGTGTCTGTGGCTCTCACAGAGGGAGTATGATTCGACATGTCATCACGTCCTGAGATAGGTGTCAAAACCTGGAACTGTGGAGCCAGAGTCAAAATAAAAACCAGGAGGGTGAGGATGAATGAGGTCCATACATAATGCCGGGCATAAGTCTTAGTGAAGGTGAACAGAAAAAATGCTACACATACCAAGAGGAAGCCCAGAGCTGGCACCATGAAGACAATCCGTTTCTCTCTCATGTGGATTCCAAAGTATATGCCCCAGAGCAGACAGGCCACACCGATGTAGAAAAGGGCATAGCGAAACCTACGCTGGGTCTGCGGGAAACATCTCTCCATACAGGCCTCTTCCAGATTGTTAGAGTCGAACTTGGGGTTCCACCAGTTGGAGGAGGCTCTCTCAAAAAGCTGTGGCAGTTTCTTCTTGCGCAAACCTGCGCCGCTGCTTCCCCCGCCTGCTGCCGCTCTGCGGGCACCTCCCGACTCCCCTGAGCTGCTACAGCTGGAGGAGATGCTGTACTTGCAATGCTTGGAAGAGGAACCACCCTGGTGCTGTCTGGGGTTGATTCTGACCATCACACTGTTACTGTCTCCACTGGAGTCACAGCTCACCTCAGTGCTGTGGTGATGCAACAACTGCTGGTGCGGTGGGGAAGCCATGTTGTCAATTTTTTTTTTTTAAAGCACTGTAGCAAATGTGTCCTTAGGACTTCAAGAACAATAAATATTGCAATCCTTTAATATGGCTGCTCCTAGCAGAGTTGCTTCTAAATCCCTTGAGAGATCGCTGCTTGTTTGAAGAAACCGCCAGGCAGGTCTAAAGGATTCAGCCGCTCATCCTTTGAGCAGAGCAAGATAACCACGGGACGAGGACCCGGCCAGGCCCACATGATCCAGCCTGCAGGCGATGCGTCCAGCAACGCGGAGGCGGCTCTTTCTCCCAAGTTATTTGCACACTTTCCTCGTCCGTCCCCACAGCCCTTTCCAGGCGCGGCGAGGCGGCTCAGTCCCGGGGGAGAGCCGAGCAGCCCCCGTCGGGGACGCACCCCTTCTCCATGATTTTTTGTATTTGCAGCTGGCCGCAGAGGACGCCCCGAGCGGCGGGGGGCTCCGGGGCGCCTTAGCAGCGCGTCGCCACCATCCCGACGCCGGCGGCTGACCCCGAGGACGACGCCCGGTTCCTGCTCGATCCCGCGGAGCCGGGGCGCGACGCCTGGCTGCGGTAACGGCCGGGCCGGCCTCTGGGCCCCGGAGCCGCCCCGCTCTTTCCCGCGGGGAGTCGGCCCCGCAGGCCCCCGCTCCGCCGAGGCCGGGCTCGCCGCTTGGGGCGGCCGCCGCCTCCGCTCGCGCCGGCGGGTTAATTCAATTACTCTCCCGGCGGGGAGGCGCCGCGCGCCGAGGGCAGGGAGCTCGGCGCCGGGCGAGGCTGGGGGGCGCTGCCGCCCGCTCCGCGCCTCCTCCGGGCAGGGCGGCTCAGGCTCAGGCGCGACGGGCGGCGCGCGGCTGCGACGGGGCGCGGGGCGCCGCCGCCACCATCTTCTGCCGCCGGCTGTCACTGAGCGAGCGGGGCGCGGGGCCGGCTGAGGGAGCTCGCGCGGCGGCGCTCGCGCTCG
>ML682016.1:25198416-25220413 GCA_007922195.1 Podocnemis expansa
GCGCGCCCCAGAGACACCGCGCAGGGGCGCGAGCCTCGGTCCCAGGCCGGCGCGCGCCCCCACCCCTCCCCTCCCCTCGCGCCCGCGCGCGCGCCGCCTTGCCCGCTTCGGGCGCGGACGGCGGCGCCCTTCAGACGCGGTGCGATGGGGGAGAGCCGGGCCGGGTGCGCGCGCCGCCTGCTGGGCGCCCCCGCGGTCCCTCCTCCCGCCCGCTCGGCCCCACCGCGGCGCCCCGGCCCCGGGCAGCGGCTGCGCCGGGCCGAGAGGAGGGATTGCGGCGGCGGGGCAGGCAGCGGTGGGCTGGGTCGGCCCCTGCACAGGGAAACCCGCGCTGCTATTTTGAGACGGCAACTCCGTCCAGCGGACCGGCCTCTGGGGCGCAGGCCTGACTCGTCCTGCGGGTTAAACCCGGCGGTGGCCTGAGGCCGCTCGCTTCGCCCCTCTGGCCCAGCTCCACACGTGTTCCCCTCCTAGGGAGGCCCAGGGATTTCCGGGGAGTCAAAAAGCCGAAATGCCTTCCCCCGGTTGTGCTTCAGGTTGTGAATAAAATGGATGCAATAAAATGCTTTCTTGTTTCCACAGGAGTAGGATGGGGTTAAGTTCAATCCTGTGTGTAAAGCTGCTCTTTCTAAGACAGTGGCTAGTGCACCATTGCACAGTGTTGCTGTTTTATTTATTGTAGGGGCATCCAAAAACATTCTGCTGACAGATCTCCTTTCTGTTACTTATGGCTGCTCAAATTAATATGCAAACTAAATTCTGTGAAAGCAGGACTTAATCGAGACTAGGGGTTCTTTTCCCATTACAAAAGGTCATTTGACTTCAGACTTCCCAGGGTTTGAACCTAACAACTGCTCTGATTTGCTGTTACTGTATGAGCTGATCCTATGTTTTACACCCCCTTGCATTTAGTTTCATTCCTTTCTGTAAGTTCACCCCTCTTCGAAGCATCTGAGGAAGTGGGATCTTCTCCCACAAAAGCTCATGCAAAAAATAAATCTGTTAGTCTTAAAGTGCCACACAACTGCTTGTTGTTTTTTTACTGCACTAGACTAACACAGCTATCCCTTTTGAAATTCACAAATCCTCACCCACCTTACCAGTATCTCTCTGTTTCTGGCTAACCCCTGAACCTGTTTGTTTCTCCCCCTAAAGAGCAAACTGATGTCTCAGAACTAAGAATTTGTTCAACAAGGGAAAGTCATAGGTTTTATTTTTCTATTTTAAAAAATGGTCAGACAGAAATTCACTGGCTCAAGAACAGAAATAACAATTTGGATCTCATCTTTTTAAAGATGGGTTTCTCTGTCATTTTTCTTGCTTTACCATTTTTTCCCTGCTGCTTTTTTTTTTAATTCATTTATTTCACTCTCTTGAGTGGAGGCTAGTGAAATCTAAAAGTGGAAAGGAAAAACTGATGAACAAGGCAGCTCAGCAGAAGTCAGAGGCGTTATATATGTATATGACTCAAAACAGAGAAGGCAAAGCCTCTTCTACATCCTGTGAATAGCCTCCATCAGCAATTTTCTTTTTCTTGCACTTTCATGACACTGGTCTTCTCCCATGCTTTACTCTGATTTCTTTCTAATGGTCTTTTCCCCTTCTCTGTTTCCAAAGGAACCCTGCCTCACTTCCTTCAGAACACCCATTTTCACACACCAGCTGCTCAGAAACAACCAACTATGGAATTTTCTAGTCCCAAGTCCATTCCTTCTACTACTAACAGGGCACCACTGAAAATAATGATCCTCTTCTGGTACTTATGGCTGGAATACCAAGTCCTCATACGATGGTATATAAATACTTCATTTATACCTCAACCCATTTCATTTGCAACAGAACAGTTAATTGGTCTACAGATGATCATTTTTTCAACAGGGAAAGAGACTATGAATTGTATTTACATACTTTAAGTGCATTACAGCAAACAATTTCACTTTTCCATGTCCCCAGCATAATGGGCCAGTCACTTTTTCTTTTTCCTTTTCTCTTCAGCTTTTTAGCAGTGTAACAGAGAGTATGTAACAGAGAGTACCCTCCTCCCACACTCTACCATGAATTCTATTATCTCTTCCTTCCTGATGGTTCACATCTTTCCCTCCCTCCCCCTGGGTTGCCTGCTGTTGTCACTGCATTTCCTTAGTTTTGGGCTTTGTGTGTGTGTTTTTCCCCCCCTTTCCAACTGTCCGTTTTCTATCTGCTATTCCCAACCATCACTCTGAAATCTCACTCTCAAACACCCAGCCCCATCTGCCATTCCCAGCTGTCACTTCCAAACAGTGCTACTCTACTGGCACATCTAACTTCTCAGTTCCCTTTTCCTACTCACAAGTTGCACTTTATAACTGTTATTCCCCATATGTCCAACATTCCCAACCCACCTGTTCCTCCCAGTTGTCAATTTCCAACTGACCATTTTCTCCAGTTGTCCACCTTACACATGGCAAATTGCAACCGTCATTCTTTAGTGGAACCTTCCTGTCTTAATTCTGTCCCTTGTTGCTGCCCCAAGGATATCAAACAAAACATTCTTTTCATTGTTTGGTAGAAAAGAATCTCTCTCCAGCTGCTTTAATTAGAATGAGATCTGTGAAGGTGAAGACAGTTTTTTTCTAACTATTTCTGTTCATCTGGTTTAGTAATTGCACAGTATAAAATGATTATCCAATACTGTTTGCTAAAAAAAAAACCCTGCCCTTCTAAGGCACATAGGTGCCATGACAGTCTACAATGAACAATTAAGAGGAAATTAACATTATTATTATAACCGGCCCTATTATTATAGCTGATGGCTTCCCATATCAATATCATACAAGGAAGACTGGCTTCTGGAGTAGAACTCATATAAAACAACTTATTGAAAAAAAATTCCTGCAGCTCACAATGTGGAGCACCAATGTGACTTTCACAGTTTAACCGTTAATTGGTACTTTTATGTAAACCCACGGGCTACTTTTAGAATTGTTTGCATTCACATCATTACCTCACACATGATGGTAAATGCCATTTATCAGGAAAGCCTAGAGCTATGATAAAATTGTTAAAAGATAATGCCAGAACTCAGGATAAAGTTTGAAAAAGAAAATGTCAGAGCCTAGTAAAATAGGGGATTAAGAAAAAAATGTCTAATTTCCTACAAAACAAATGAGCCCTATGGCACTGTTAAAGACTAACAGATTTAACACATGAGATTTCATGGGAGAAATTTCTAAATTTATTAGTCTTTAAAAGTGCCATCAAACTCCTTGTTTGTTTTGCTGAACTAGACTAACACGGCTACCCCTCTGGAACTAGTTTCCTACAGAATCTGGTGGAAAACAGCTCTGTTGCTTGGGAATACATATTGATAAAATATATAACGCTGCAAGATTTTTGGAGAAATTAGGTGATTAGAATTTTGGGAAGTGAGACACCTGGACATTGAAACAGAGATTGTTTATGGCAAGGGGCCTTGCTTAAGGAAGGGTTTTTATTTCCTGATAGCTTTTCCAGTCTTCCGTGGAGATCTTTATTTAATTGCCAAATATCTACTTTCCCAAAGAGGATGGAACAACTCTGCCAAGTTCTAGCATAGTTGGGGAAGCTTGGGTACTTAATCCACTTGGTAGGAGGTACAGGAAGAAGAGGAAGGTAATTTTTATGGTGCTACAATTTCATTCCCTTTCATAGTTAATTATAATTAAGGAATAGTTAGTGATAATTAAAACACAGGCCATTTCTGATGTAGTAAGGGACAAGAACTGCAATTTTGTGTTTGTTACTAAGACTTCTTTGGTTGACACTGTAGAACTAGTATTGGCACTGTTATCTACTGCTGGGTGTTCAGTGCCTCATGAACCAAAGGGGCAAGGATGCAGTATGCCCTTATTGGCTGAATCCAGTCATTAGTGTAGGAGGTCTTCCACCCCATACCTAGAAATCACTGAGCTTTTCTGTCTTCTGTGTAGTCCTGGGCTGAGGTTAGGATGGGACTTGTTTTTGTTCACCAAGTATCCATCAGTGTCCCAAGACCCTCAGTTGTGGTGCAGTGAAAGCACCAAGGTTAACTGTGCTCAATCAGTGACCTTAACTTTTCATAGTCATAGTATTTTGAGTTAGCTCATGACTTCCTTTCCACTATGATGACCAGAAAATTTTCACAGTTAGTTACAGACTCAGCGTATAGAGATCTTGGGTTTGAGTTGGGAAGCCAGACTGTTGGAAGTTATACCTATATCATGGACCAACCATTACCTACTGAATTGGAGCACTTCTGTCCTGTTGGGACAAGGGATGTGTGTTCCTGATCTGTCCTCAGAGTCTAATGCAACCAGAGGATTTTCAGAGGGCTTTGAGGGAGAATGTTTTTCCTACAACCACCCATTCTCTTGACATTTTGTTATTTTTATCTCCATCAATAAATCTACACTAAGTTGCACTAAAATTTTTTTAGTTTGAACTAGTTAATTCAGATGTTTAGTTTGAACTAAGTGATTAGTTTGAACTAATTTGCATATTTAGTTCAAATTAGCACAATAGTTAGAACTAGCAGTTAGTTCAAACTAAGCACGTTTTTTAGTTCTAACTACCTTTTAGTTCAAACTAACTGTGCTTTTTTTGTTCAAACTAAAAAGTTAGCTTGAACTAAAAAAGTGCAACTAGTTCGAACTAAAAGATAGTTCAAACTTAAAAAACATGCTTAGTTAGGGCTAGTGAAGACCAAACTAAGATTTTAGGTGTAGACATATCCGTGATCATTCTCATGACTCTTCTCTGAACTCTCTCCTATTTATCATTGTCCTTTCTGATTTCACACTATTCCAGCAGTGGTCACACCAGTAACAAACACAGGGGTAAAATAACCTCTCTACTCTTATTCAAGATTCCACTGTTTCTGAATCCACGGATTGTAATCCTTTTGGTTGTACCATCAAATCATCCTGAGAATTTGTTTCCAGCTGACTATCCAACATGATTACCAAATCTTTTGCAGAATCACTGCTTCCCAGGGTAGACTCTCCTCCCCCACCCCCCACCATCCTGTAAATATGACCTACAATCTCTTCTCTCTATATAAACATTTATACATAGCCACCTAAAAAACACGTTGCTTGCTTGCACTCTGCTTACCAAGCAATTCAGATTATTCTGTACAAGTGACTTGTCCCTTTAATTATTTACCACTCCCCCAGTTTGTCTGGAAACTTTGTCCCTGAAGGTTTTATATTTTCTTCCAGGGTCTTTATAAAATTTTTAAATAATATAAAGCCCAGAACCAATCCCAGCGGAACCTCACTGGAAACACATCCACCCAATGAGTCCCTGTTTAGTTACACTTTGCGATGAATCAGGTAGCCAGCATTTAATCCATTTAACGTGTGCCATGTTAATGTTATATTGTTCTAATTTTTTCATCAAAATGTTGTGCAGTACCAAGTCAAACACCTTACGGAAGTCCAGCTATATTACACCAACATTACCTTTATCAAACAAACTAGTAATCACATAAAAAAGATAAAGTCAGTTTAACGGGATCAATATTCCATAAACATTCCATGTTGACTGGTGTAATGTTTCCTGAGGTTTGCTCAGGGCTGAGAGGTATTTTGCTACTACTTGCCTTTAACATAAGGAATATTTGTCCATACCTGCCAGGGGTTAGCTCCCTGATTCCATCAGTTTCCGGCAACACAAGCCATCCCCTCCCAGCCTACACAGGCTTCGCTGACCCTAGAAACAGACACACTACAACCCCCTGAGCCTTCAAGTGTTCACCTATGTCAGGGGTCTGCAACCTGTGGCTCAAGAGCTGCATGTGGCTCTTTGGCTGCCTTCTTGGAGCTCTGGGCTCCAGCCCCACCCGACCCCAGCAACAGGAGGACCCAGCAGAGGGCCCACTCCTGGTTCCAGGTTCCCCTGCCCCATCCCGCAAGGGGACCCTGTGGCAGGTACCCCAACACAGTTCCCCCCAGCAACTGCAGCTCTCAAAACCCTTGGTTATTGAAGGAATTTTAAAAATTTTTTTAAAAATGGCTTTTGGTTGCCGACACCTTTCCTATGTGGAATCCAGCCCCTGACTCATCAAACACTTACAGAATTCTCTAATCCTCTGTTCCCAAAGGAACAGTACACCACAGCTTATTAGTTATGCCCTAGAACACAGCTCCTCTTAGCACAAAGCTTTAAACTTGTTCACTATAGATAAAGGAACTACAAGTTTATTTAACAAAGAACTGAGATTCAAATGATAGCAAGCAGAAATACTGAAAACAAAAGCATTAGCTGTAAAAAAAATTATGTGCATTCTAAAGCTAAAACTTAATAAGATGCCCTCTTGTCTTGACTAATGAGGTACTGCTTACTCAAAATCCTTCTTGCAGCATTTTTTGAAGGATGATTGAGACTCCCTAATTTTTGAGATCAAACTCAGTGACAGCTTGTGTTACCAGATGAAGGGTTCCCAGCCATCTCTCCATCTCTGTTCACCTGTCAATAGGGTTCCCGGTCTCTCTCTTTACTCTTCCTGTTAATTTCTTCTCCTGAAGACCTCAAAATTTCTTCCTTAAGATTGGACCCACTGTGCAAATAGACTTCCATTGTAAGACACAATATACAATAATCAGCCACAGAGAAAAGTTTCTCCTACCTCTTTTCTGGTCAAACATGTCTTAAGGCATGCTACCTCTGGATCATCTGCCTTTAATTTAAAGGCTTTAAACATAATTTCCTATAAATATATGTATATCCCCTTACCTATTATCTGCAAATATATTTCACCAAGATGCTGACTACCAGTGTGCCACAGGATAATACTAGTGACCTTACTAGTTCACCACAGTGTCATGTATGTCGATACCAGACCCAAGGCTCCCTGTTGTCTTTATGTGTAACCTTTGTGTGGGCTAGAGTTTACTGCACTCCTTTTCTCCTAGTGCCTAAAAGCAACTCCCACAGAAGAACAGATGGAGACTGAGAATTCATTAATTGAGGATTTTCAGCAAAGATTGCATGGGGTCAACCTCCCCCTACAATCATGTCCTAATAGAATAAAATAAATTAAAAATTAAAGCTAAGTATCAACTTTATAAACTTATTATAATAAAGAAATATAACAACAACAAGAAGAAACATAACAAGGTTACTTTATAATCCACATTCATTACTTTCACAGTTATACATAAACAAATAAATTCAATCTAACAGGTCAGTCCCCACAGAAGCATAATGAGAAATAACTCAGAGTTCCCAAAACTTAAGCTGAGTTCACCTGAGTCTCCTTGATCACCAAATCTATACAATCTGCTGACTCAAAAGCACTGCAACAATTTCTTCCCTCCTCTTGCTTGCAGGAAGCTCCATCTGGAATCTATGCAGACTCTTCCTCCTCCTCTGCTGAAATCAATCAGTTAAGCTTGGTAACTAATTAACCAACCACTGAAATTAAGTATAAAAATAAAAAACCCATTACAAGAAAAATACAAAATTGAGAATAGCAAAATATAAATGACTCTTTCCCCATCATCATATTTTAATAAGAAAAGAATTTGTGAACTAGATTGGGTGGCTAGCACCTCTGCTTAACATGTAGAAGGTCCTGGGTTCAATTCCCCAGGGGTTGGACTCAATGCTCTCATGAGGTCCCTTCCAGCCCTATGATTTGATTGATTGAGACAATTTAATTAAAACAATTTGGCTAAAATCAAATGACATTCAAAGTATACCATTACAATGGGAAAAAAAAAGTTTTCCCTCCCAATTTCCTTTTTCTATAACTAACAGGGCTTCTGTGCTGGAAGGCTAACAATATCATTAACCAACTGCAAAATGCTTCAAGGTTTGGACTAGAGAAAACAGCCTGCCTTGGACACCAGTAACTCAGCATCTATCAACCCAGACAAGCCTTTATGTCCTTCTGTAAAAGCAGCTACGCTGACTACTTGCCCTCAAAGGAGTCTGAGTCCAGACAGAGAGAATCTATTATGCATGCCCCATACGGAATTTCCAAGTGCCACTTTTGTATCTGCTCAGCAACAATAACCTAGAGAGAACCCTTTTCTCCCTCCTGACCCCACTCTAGAGCTCTGAAAACAATGTTTCCTTATTAGGCATGTGGGCTGCATATGCTCCTCTAAGCCCTCTGTCCCTTGGCATCAAGAAAGCCCTGGTTCCACATTCTGGGGTGCAATCCAGACCACTGAACGATTGTGTCACTGTCTGCCCTGTAGCCTTTGGGTGCCTCACAAAGCTTTGTTGTTGTAGCTCCCAGCCTGGGCTGCTCACAACCAGCCTACCAGCCACATCTTACATCCTAGACAAACTGGTCACCAACTCTGACCCCAGCAGTCTCTCTAACTTCACAGCCCTACTCCAGTTTCCACCAGAATTGGTTACTATGCCAGATGACACCAACATACCCAGGTCTGATTTCTCCCAAAACCACATGCTCTATAATAGGAGTTCCCAACCCCAGGCCAGTGGGTCAAAAGTGACCCTCGGAGGTTTTCCAAGTGCCCCACACCCTGCTACAGCTGTCCAGGAGCTGGATTGTGACCAGCCACCCCCTGCTTGGTGCCAACACACATGCGGGAGCCAGGCTGTGGCTGCAGCTGTGAGCCGGTCTCGCATGCAGCCCAGAGTGGCTGCAGTGGCTGCTTGCTGCCTGATCCAGGGGAAGTGGGGGTGGAGGCCAGGTAGCTGCAGTCAGGAACTACAAAACTATCAAACTACAAAAATGCAGATTTTTCATCTATTGGATCTTTCTTCCAATCTCACGCTACTTCCGCTTTTAAAGGAAATATTATGCTTCCATATACAAAGAACAAAGTACTGTATTTATCTTTCAATCTCAAATGAGTTTTATTTTTGACAAAAGAAAACAACAAAGAAGAACAAAAAGACAATCTCCATGAGAAAGCAAAGTCCTTATATGTCTTCTGATTTATAGGCACTGTGCGATCTTGGGAACAAAACAGGCAACAAGTTCTACATATGTGAAAAGTTCATAGAAATTGAAAATAAACAAGGAGTCCTGTGGCACTTTTAAAGACTAACACATTTATTTATTGCATGAGGGTTTGTGGGAGAAAATGCAACTTCGTCAGACTCTTTGTAGACAGGGGAACTTACAGAATGGGAGGAACTAAATGCAGGGAAGTATAAGTCATGGGATCAGGTCACACTGTAACAGCAAATCAAAGCAGTTGTTAAGATTCAAACACTGGGGAACAGCATATAGAGGACAATAAGGTAAAGTCACCTGTTGTCATGAGAAAAAAATCCAAAGCCCCTATTTAGCCCCAAAGGAACACAGTCAAATTTGCAAACAAATTCAAGCTCAGTAGCCTCTCTTTGAAGCCTTGAGCTGTTATTCATTTGCCTGATCACAGCAATTAGTAAATCGTTGATAGAGTGACCATGAAGATTGAAATGCTCACCTATCATTTTTAGAATGTGATTTCTGATGTCAGTTTTGTGCTCATTTATTCTTTTGCTCAGAGACTGTCCTCCTGTTTGTCCAATATATTAGGCAGAGGGGCATTTCTGGCACGTGATAGCATAAATCACATTGGTGGATGAGCAGATGAATGAGCCTTTGATGGAGTAGCTGGTTTTATAAGGTCCTGTAATAGTGTCTTTTGTGCAGATATATGGGCAAAGTTGGCAGCGTAATTTGTTGCAAGAGTATATGCCTTCTTTAATGGTTCTATTGTTAGGTCTGTAATTGCTGGTGAGTATCTGCTTAAGAATGGGGGACTATCTGTAATCAAGGAGAGGTCAGATTTGCATTGTTTGCTGAACCAGACTAAAATGGCTAACCCTTTGGAACTTGTCAACATGCTAGAAACTGAAAGATACAATGAACGTAAAACACAAGACCATTACATCTACCACAAGGACACAGAAAAGGAAAGAAGCAGAGAGGGAAAGAAGTAATGAATTTTCTTTTCACTGAATAAATGTTTTGAAATTTTAAATAAATGTTTTAATTAAAAATGTGATTTAAAATATATTAATTACATTAAATTAATTATTTATTTTAATAAAAATTTAATAGAAATTGAACTAATTAATTTTAAATCTAATTTTAATTAAATAGGCTGGTGGCCTTTTCAGGACTGTAAAAATTATATTTGTGGCCCTCGAGGCAGAAGGCTGCTGCTGGTGGCTCTTTTGGTGGTTATGAGGGAAGAAAGAGAGACAGCAGTGCTCTGCCTCTCTAGTACCACTGTCTCTCCTTTCTCCCCCCCCCACCCCAAACTGCCTCTGAAAGAGTTGCCAGCAGTGGCTTTTTTTCAGCAGCAGGGGAGGGGGGTTCTTTAATGCTCTGACAAACAAAACCCCCACCCCCACCCAGGGATTAAAGTAAGAGAGAACGTGCCAGACCACCATTCTGGGGCCCACAAATTTTAGGGGCCAGCATTCTGGGGCCCCTAAAAGAAGAATAATGGGGTAGAATGTAGCATTCTGGTGTGTTCCCCAATGTTCCCTATAGGCTGTGTGGGTGAGTGGCCCCTATCTGGCTGAAAGAAACTGTCTTCCAGCTGGCTGGGAGCTGTCCCAGGCTGGGCCTGGCAGTTTTTAAATTTCCTGCCCTGAGCATGTTCTGAGCATACTCAGAGCAGGAGCAACAGCCTGTGGCAGGGCCGCTCCGGTGGCCATGAGGAGTCAGACTCAGGGGCAGGCAGCTGCCAGGGAAAGGGTGCAGGGAGGAGGTCAGCCCAGGTCAGTGGGGGAAGCCGGTGGCAGGGTAGGGGTGGTTATGGAAGGGCTCAGGGGAGTGGGGGTGCTAGCAGCAGGACAGGAGGTCAGAGAGGGCATTGGATTGACTCAAGGGAGCCGGGGAAGCCAGCGGCAGGGCAGTGGGGTTTGGAAGAGGTTTGGGTGACTTGGGCGGAAGCAGTGATGGGAAAATCACAAAGGCTATGTTTGCATGTAAACTGTTATTTCGAAATAAGTTATTTCGAAATAAAGTCCTTATTTCAAAATAAGTTAATTCAAATTAAGGGAAACGCTCAAAGCGAAATAGCATGTCCAAACACAGGACTTGCTATTTCGCTTTAGGAGAGGGGCACCATAGGAGGTATGGTAACATGGCCCCCTCCCTGGGCTGTGCCCCCACCCAATAAAGGCTAAAAGGAAGGCACCCTGGGAAGGAGAAAGGCAAAAGTGTTATTTTGAAATAATGGTTATTTCGAAATAACACATCCGAACATCATTGTTTCGAAACAACCATTTTGAAACAACGACTATTTCGATTAGATGCGAGGTTTTACTGTTTCAAAACAATGGCCGTTATTTTTGTTTCAAAATAACAGTACGTCGTCTGGACATAAGAAATTTTATTTCGAAACAACGGCTGTTGTTTCAAAATAAGACCTTCATCTGAACACAGCCAAAGAGATAAAAATTCTGGTTTGGTTCATATGCATCTTAAGTCTGCAACACTGCCTTGAAAACCTCCTGGTAAACACAACCCATGAGACCACTGGTTATTTTGGTTCCTTTCTGCCTTTCTAGATTCTATTATGGCCCCACCCCCACAGTATCTGCACACCTCCCAGACCGTAATTAATTAATTAATTAAGTTTCAGAGCTCCTCTGTGGGGTTTCAGGGGAATGGGGCAAAGGGACTGAAGGGGGCTGGGGAGGTGTGGAGGAGGTTGGGGGGCTGAAGAGGGATGGAGTGAAGATGGGGGAACTGGGGGTGGGGGGTTAGGAGGGACTTGGGGGCAGGGAGTTTAGTGAATGGGGATGGGGGCTGAGGAGGACATGGGGAAAGAATGGTCTGATGTGGGCACTAGTGGACAAGGGTGGGGGTGATGTTGTGGATTTGAGGCTGTGTTTCATTTGTGAGGAAAGACCTGGTGGGAGTCAAAAATGCCCACCTGGGCTGGGGCCTGCACATGCATGAACGGGGCCCAGACAATACGGAAAGGAGGCCTGGAGATTAGTAGGGTTCCCAGGCCCATCAAATTATACTTCAACCACTGCCCCCAGCACCACATAAAATCTGCTGCTGGCAGCTCTTTCAGCACCACTGCGGGCCGGGCAGGCCTTTCCCTAGGGTAAGATGGCCAGGGCAGTTGCCCAGCATCATGCATTTTCGGGGATCCTGTCGGGCCTGCTCTGTTGCCCCCCCTCATGCTGGGGACCAGGCAAGCCGGCCAAAAGGGGGCCTGGTTCAACACTGCTGGTCCGGCCACCCCCATCCCCGCCACGTGAGCTGCTCTTGGTTCTGTGCCAGATCAGCAGAAGGGGTGGGAGGCAGCGCGGAGCTGGTATCGCTACTCCCCGCCCCAGCTGCACTGCCTTCCACCCCCTCCCTGCTACTCTGGCACAGAACCAAGAGCAGCGTGCATGGCCTTGGTGGGGCAGGAGCCACAGGCCACCCTTTTGGTTGGCTTGCCTCGTCCCAGCATGGGACAGCTGATGCAGGGACCTGCCTCCCCCTGGGCCAGCTGCCCCCCCCAGTGCTGGGGGGGGGGGTAGTGGGGTCCCTGCAGAAGGCAATTTGCCCAGGGCCCCTACCTCCCTAGGGATGGCCCTGGGGCCAGGGGCAGGGAAGAGGGAGAGACAGTGGCACTAGAGAAGAAGAGTACTGCTGTTTCCCCTCTTACCCCTGCACACCAAAAGAGCCAGTGGCAGTGGCTTTTTTTCAGCGGCAGGGGAGGAGAAGCCCAGCATGCTCTGTGCGGTGAGGGCAGAACTGGATTATCCAAGGGTCTTTAGGGGCTTAAGCCCTGGCCCCCAGCCAAAAGGAAGGCCTGGACTCCAGCCCCTAAAACCCCTCCAATAATTCGGTGCCTCCCACCCCACTCAGTGCCGGCAGGGCAGGAGCACATAGCAGAGCTATAATTACTTCTGTCATCCCATTTACCCTTTTAAAATATTGGTACACAGTTAGCTTTCTTCCAGTCTTCTGGAACTTCCCAAGTATTCCAAGATGTATTGAAAATCAACAGCAGTGATCCAGCAAGTGCCTTAGCCATCTCTTTTAAAATTCATGGAACCAAGTTATGTGTATATCTGCTGATTGTAAAAGTATTTAATGTTAGTAGCTGCTGTTTAACATCCTCCTGAGATGGTAGGGGAATAAAAAGTATTCTCATCAACATGTGATACGATTACATCACCTTTTTCCCCCAAAATAGAGAAGAGAAATATTTATTGAACACTTCCGCCTTTTCTGCATATTAATAATTTTACAATTTTTATCTAGTAATGGACAATATCATTGTCCTAAACCTCCTTCAATTTGTTCTGAACTCTACTAACCATAGATTTCCCCTTGTATTTGTCTTGGCATGAATAACACCCCATCAAGGGATGTCAGGCTGTGGCAGAATTAAAGTTGGCTCAGTCAGCGCAAGTGGATTATCTCCCCAGTTCCCACAGCAGCCAGTGTTCCTAAGGCATCATGGCCCAATGGTCAAGGCCAAAAGAACAACTCTTCTCAATAGGGCAGTGTGGCCTAATAGCCAGAATCAATAGTTCCAAAGGGGCACCGTGTCCTAACCCAAGGCCCTGTCTGTGCCTGGTGGGGTCAGTCAACACCACGGACTGACTGGGCTGTGCATCCTGGAGTGCAGGAAGCCTGCCTATAGGAGCTCTGTTCCCTTCAGCTATCAACCCAGATTGAACTGGGCTGCTCCCTTTTATAGCCTAGCTCCAGCTGGAGCAGCAGGGATGAGAGGGTGTGGCTTCTTGGCCTACAGACGGGAATTAACCTCTGAGGAACCTGTGCAGGGTTGGTGCACCCCATCACAGTGTTTGTCCCTTTTATTATTAATTTTATTGCCTTTGAATTCTGTTATGCTGCAGGATGGATTAAAGGGTGACTAAAGTTGTAGGTAGTTACTTTTTCCTATTCAAATATAAATAAAGAGACACATATTACCTCAATCTGTGAGATCCATCAGGGCAGGAAGGAAGGTAACAGAGTGATCCTCTGACGTACACAGTAAATACAGAGGGCCAAGTCTTTAGCTGGTATACATCAGCATAGTCCCACTGAAGTCTTTCAGCTACACTGATGCACTCAAAATGAGGATCTGGCCCAGAGTTACAAACTGATAAATACAAGAGTACAGCTTAGCAAAGACAACTTTAACCTCCAGTTCCTCAGGAGAAAAAAAAAAAACACTCTAAAAGAATTATGTGAAATGGGCATATTTGTGTATACAAATTACAAACACATGCAACAATTGAAAACAGACATTAGCTAAAATTATAATTATTTATATTCCAATAGTGCCCAGAGGCCCCAGTCAGGGTCTTCTCTCAGCTGTTAGCTACCTGGAATTCTGCTTTCTGGGGCTGGCAGTAGGATCTTCTTCCCTGTGGGCTCATACCTTTGTGGCACACTCTCTTGTCTATCTTTCAAAACCCCACATTGACAAGATTCATATTATAATCATCAGAATGTTCAGTACTCTGACTCCCACCATGGCTCCTTTTCAAATAAAACTCCCACTAAGCTCCTCTTCTGTCTCCTTGGTGAGACTGACCATCCTGTTCAATCATCCCTAAGCCCACCTCTGAAGGAGTTTTGAAAGACCAACTTTGAAGAAGTGAGTTACTGCAAGGCACTGTAGTGTGACGGGCCACCAGTCCAGTCATTCTCCAGTTCCTTTGTCATGATCAAGTTCTATTTGTAATGGAAACATTCACTATGTCTGCAGTAGTGAGGGCAGATATCTTGTATTTATTTATCTTAGCTCTGGACTGCATGGGAATAGCCTAAATCTGCATCCCTCAAAGATTCTGCATATATAAGATTGATTCTTGTGTCATCTGCAATATTCTTTTATTCTGCTTTTATCATGAAAATTACTCTTTAGCAGATTTGTTTTAGAAATAGTTTAAGCATATGTAAGTCAGCAGTAATCAAGAAACACCCGTTCATTTAAAATGTTTGGGAAAAGTTTGCCTTAATGGGCAAAAAAATGGTTCAAGGTCCTATTTGTTATTTTCCTTCTACAATCTGGTTCATTTCCAGCTGGACTTTTGTAACATGTTCACTCATGTTTTGGAGCAAAATACAGCTTGAGTTTTGCTCATCCAGGCAGCTGTTTTGAACGGATAAAGTCTGTAGCATCCTTTAAGGAAAATGGCTCTTTCGATAACTTCCTTGACAGACAGGGTACTGGTAAACCCATCTTCATCAGATCGCATTTGAGTGTTGATTCTGAGCTCTGTATTATCTCCAGCCTGTCTTAAATTGGCATTAAATGGATTGTGCTTATTTTCCATTGAGAATTCTCACTGCCCCTCCAAACTGTCCTGCAGTTATTGTCCTTCCTCAGAGACTGAGTTAGGTGAAGCAAAACATCAGTGTGATATTTCAGAGGAACTCACATTTAATTTTAACATACGTCTTAAATTAACACAGCCTCACTACATGCTTTTCTGAGTCTTTAAGCCAAATGTTATTTATGTTTGCTGAAGATTTGGTCTTTTATTTCCATTTCTGGGTGTGTAACTTATTTTGTCAGCTCTTCTCCTTTTTATGGCTTTATTTATTTTTAGCATTGAAACATCAAACTTCAAATGCTGGAATTAAAACTATTCAGTTTTGTTCTAAAATGTGAGAGCTTAGGTGCTCCTAGTGTTAGAATTCACAAAATCCATCTAGAAAGCAAAATGTCTGTATTTAAAGTTTTAGGGGGTAGTCGTGTTAGTCTAGTTCAGTAAAATGAACAAGGAGTCCTGTGGCACTTTTAATAAATTTAATAAATACATGTGTTAGTCTTTAAAATGTCACAGACTCCTTGCTTGTATGTAAAGTATATGCCATTAGAAATGTTTAGTCAAACTAACTAGAATAATAAAGTGTCCTTTAGTGTCAGTCCATGTAGTTTAACTGAGCAGAGCAAATGCTACTCTTGAGTGTTAAGAATTCTCCTGCACCAATACACAGCAAAGATCATTATAACCTGGAAGAAAATATGATGTTCTGCACGCAGATTGCTAGTAATGACCCACTCCCCATCTCTGCAGAGAGAGTAGGATTGTAAGGGGGGAAAGTGCTGTCGACCTATTTATACCATCCAAAGATAGCAGGATTGTGAGAAGACACTGTGATGTTCCATTCCTTACTTCTACGCCTTGAGAGACAGCAGGATGTCACTTTCTGACTGGTCATGCTCTCAATTTGAGGCATCTGTTGAATCTAAACTAGTACAAACCCTAGGTAAAAGTGCTTGATGTGATTAATAATAAAAATGTTAAGGTTCCTTTTCAGTCAGTGATTAGACAGTAAGAAACATTGCTACTTTCATTGTATTTTGGAAAGACTACACATCCATGCCTTCTAAGATCAGGTTGATATTATTAAGCAGAAGAATCATATACTAAATACCATTACATTTATGCCATAATTCTGTAATAGAACATGCATAAAAATAGTATAAGACTGATTTTCACCTTTTCTAGGTGAAGCAGAACTGAAATTTATGAGTCAAATAATTGATATTTTTCCTTTTATTTCTTCAAGATAGTCCCACATTGATATTTTTAAAATTACCTTGTGCAGTGAGCTCAGCTTTCTGAGACTTTGAGTTTCATGTAGCTAACTCTTGCGGGTACACAACAATGTCCTGAATGAGATTCATAGTACATGCAGGGAATTAGGAAAAAGAGAAGGTGGAAGACTACTTAATATTACATTGGTCTCAAGATGGAGATTGACATTCTAACCCCAGTGAAGTCAATCAGAGTTTTGCCATTGACTTCAGTGGAACAAGGACTTTATTCAGAAAGGTTTTTTTTAAATACTCTTATCTACATGGGCTGCCACATTGCCAACAATACAAAAAAATAATCTCATTTGTTTAGCAAGATGGTTATCACTTGTAGTTGGTTTGACTTGGA
The DNA here is from genome assembly GCA_007922195.1 of Podocnemis expansa. Classification (NCBI taxonomy): domain Eukaryota; kingdom Metazoa; phylum Chordata; order Testudines; family Podocnemididae; genus Podocnemis; species Podocnemis expansa. The sequence goes on from ML682016.1 coordinate 25,215,268, forward strand.
TATGTTCATTGTAATTAATAAACCAACTTTCAAATTCCTGTCTCATTCCATTCGTGATGAGAAGTGCTCCTGATTTTTCAAGTCACCTAAACTTCCCCATCTCTGAGTCAGCAAAGATTGGGAATGCTGTAGCAGAAACATCTTCAGTGTCTGAGTAAAGGGAACAGTACTAGGTGCAGCCTTCTTTGCTGAAACCTACAGTAATGTAGGGAGAAGGAAAAGGAAGATGGAGGGATCTCTGATGACATTCCTTCACTCAGGGTATGTCTATACTGATGGTGGCAAATTTGCCATCAGCTCAGTGTTCAGGGAGCAGTTCACAGCAAGTCTGAACTAGCTGTGAACTGCTCCCGGAAGTTGACCCCAGAAGTCCTGGGGGTCAGGGGGTATAGGGGGCAAGCTGACTGCAAGGGGGTTGTTGTAGGCTTTTCCCTGATGTGTACTGGTGACTTAGAAAGTTGCCACCAGTTACACAAGGAATTTTACGTTCCTTGCATAACTGGCAGTCAACTGCCACCGAAAAGCCCTCAAATGTAGACTAGGGCTTATTTTTCATTTCACATACAAACAGATCTCATCTTCTTCTGAAAGAACAGCACTGGTGATAAAAATGCTCTCCTCATCTCTTTCAGGACCATGAAATGGCAAGGGAAGACCTGCAATTAAAATCCATGCTTATCTCTTTGCTTTGGCAATGAATGGAAGACATGATTTAGCCATTTACATACGAGTTTGTCACCTTCTATCATTCTGAAATGTGTCTTTTGAATGAAATTATCACAGAGAAGTAAAGAAGTTGATAATATTTTGCTAAGTTACAATCAGAGTTTAAGGCAAGAAGGAACCAACTGACCATCTGCTCAATTTCTTGTATGTTACAAGCCACAGACTCTACCGAGCATCCACACACAAAAACCAATAAATAAAAATAGACCAAAGTATTCTGTCCCATAGGATGCTAACCAATTATGTGCTGCAGACAAAGAATGGGAGGGACCAAACAAGAGGCAGTGTCAAGTCTTCTGCTCTTGACACAACACAGGTATATGAAAGAATCACAAGGGCACAGAGAGGTCCAAAACCCAAGCTGACTATCTTTACACAAGAGGCAAGGCCTAAGCACACACACTTGCAGCTGCTTAAGCAGAGTTCTGGTGGCTTCTGAATCACAGAACACCTTATGAGTCACTAGAGGACTCCAGCTATTTAAAGGAATACTATGCAATTCGTATACATCTGGTGGAAGAGCCATTCATCCAACCAAACAAATTGCTTTCAAGCAGATCTCTTTCATTCATGTGTTGTGGCTGACACTGCTCTAGGGTTCTTTGGCACATCACTATATCTGTTTCCTTCTGTGTCATTGTATTGGAGGATGCCTCAGGCAAATGATTTGTAGTGGACAATTTATTAAATGGATGTTGCCTTTTTTCTATTCCTGAATAGTCCATGGATACACATGAACAGCTAAAAATCTGTTAGTTTGCCCAATAATCTCTGCCAATAATTCTTGGAGCTTGTTTGTAGACAAATTATTGCAAATATTTTATATTCAAAATTTAAGATGCTTTGGCTGGACACATAGGTCATCTGGTCTGTTTATGATTTCTAACTGAATGAACATAAAACTCAAAATACAATTTGTAGAATAAATGCTTGCAATTACAAATTAAAATTCACAATATTTACTTAAAAAAATTGCTGCTTCCATGAACATTCTTGACAGTTAATTCATGTGCTACGGTACTGATGGAAAAGGAACAGAGTCAACACAATTTTGTTTAAATAAACATGTGAATTCATTGATTTTTTTTTTCCAGTGCACAAACTTATGACGTAAAGCTCCCAGATTCATCTTTTGAAAGTGCATTAGATGCCCCAATAACAACTGCATGGGTGAAACTGGACAATCACCACGATCTGGAATGAACTCACCCAAGAAAAGGATAAAAGACAAGAACCCATTATCACCTGCGGGTAACATTTTTCAGAACGTGATCCTCTATTTCTGATATATCTGTTGTCAGCCTCCAAGGAGACTGTCACAACATTTTCAAAGACAAGTCTGGGAGCTTAAATTCATAACTTTACTACACACTAACTATCATGGACTGAACAGATATACTGGATTTATGGCTTATTACAACAATTTGTAACTTACTTTCACCCTTTTTTGCCCTATGACTACAAGGGTATTAACAGGCCATTCACCTTGCATGGTCTCTTAGAATATATATATTGTAATATATCTTCAAAGCGTCTGACGAAGTGGGATTATCCCCCATGAAAGCCCATGTGATAAATAAATTTGTTAGTCTTTAAGTGACACAGGACTCCTTGGGCTTTTGTGTGTGTGTGTGTGTGTGTGTGTGTGTGTGTGTGTGTGTGTGTGTGTGTTTTTAGAATATACGCTAACTGCTTATGCTAAACTATCTGTTCAAACTTGTATTTAATTATGTCATTCTGAGTACCTTTCCGAGACCTGGGGAAGAGCTCTGTGTAACCTGAAAGCTTGTCTCTCTCACCAAAAGAAGTTGGTCCAATAGAAAATATCTCATCCACCTTGTCTCGCGAGTAAGTATAGACCAGTGGTTCACAACCTGTAGTCCGTGGAACACTGGTGGCCTGTGAGGGTACTGCAGGTGGTCCATGGTGGGTGGGTGGGGTGAGATAATTACTGCAGGTAAATGTACTATGAAGAGTGCAATATGTTTGTGAGTGAGCGTAATAAATTATTAGAAATAGCTGCATTTTTAATGCCTCTTGATATACAAGTTTTATTTCCATCAGCCACTGACTACATAAAAAATGTTTAAAATGGCTTGCTTTCATTGGTGGTCCACAAAAGCTTTTGATGACTATGTAGTGGTCCACACAAAGGAAGAGGTTGGGAACTGCTGGTATAGACAGCTGTGGCCTTTTGTGAAATTATAGTACATATTCAAATCATTTTTGAATGTGAAATAAAAGATGTTTCCTTCCCAAAATTTAGCTTCAACAGGTAGTCATCTAGCTACCCCTCAATGAAGGGATGTTCAGTGTGATAGCAGTCCATGTATGAGATTTTACTGAAAAGATTCTTGGAACTATTTGCTTTAGAGAAGAGACAACTGGGGGCAAAAACAGAGGTATATCAAATAATCTAAGGGAAGATAAAATCAAACATTCCAGGCAATCCCTGGGCTGATTCCTTTTGGGACCATTACAAGTGATTTAGGCCCTGATTCAGCAAAGCACTTAAGCATATGTTTAACTTTTAAGCACTGGGACATCAGTACTCTCATGAATAGGGAAGCGTTCCTGAATTTCTTATCTGGGTAAAGGAACTATCTACAATAATATACAGTCAATAAGATAAAATTAAATAAATTAGGGGTATAAGGCCTCACACTTCAGGGCATAAACCAGCTGCCAACTGATAGTGTCAGAAAGAAAAGTATCCCACAGCATATTATTCTAATGATTGTTTTTTGGGTTTCTTGCACCTTTCTCTGAAGTACTTGGTATTAGCAAGTGTAATGCACAGGCTACTGGCCCGTGCTCTATTCAGCATCACAGTTCCCAGCTCCCTATCATTTGTTACTGGGAGTGTTACTTGGTACCTCTGTGTTCTTGGAGAATCAGGGCATAATATCAAGCCACTGAGACTCACCCCCACCCCCACTACCACCATCGCCTTCAGCCTCTGCCTGAACCAGAAACCAGAAACAATGAAAGGCAGTAGGTGACACACCTAAAACCCCTTTGAACAAGGGTGCTGGAATTAGGCAACTCCTCTAGCCTCATCTACATGGAAGCTGTGAACCATTAGCACACTGAATGGACAGCAGAAACTTCATTTGCATCAAGGATGGAACCAGAATTAGCATAGTGAATGGAGAACCAAGCTCTAAGGCAGGAGTCTCACTGAACTCTGGGACTGGCAAAGCAGAGAAGCACAGCATGATGGGGGATCTCTGCTCCTGAGACAAATGAATTCATGCCTGCACACACCCAGCCCAGCTGTTATCAGACCAATTCTAGTCAATAGATCTTCATTTGATATCCAAAATACTGAAACAGCCTGATTGCATTGTACGCTCCCTCAGAGGAATGCCACCCATCACCAGGAATGATCAACTCCTATTGTCCACCTAAACGAAATGCCTCTGGTATACTTCCTTAAGTCATTATGAACCCCAAAACAACCCCAGTGTTCTGCCTTGAACTATTGTTTCTTCCCTACAAAAAATCCCTATCCAAGTGCCACATGAGAGTTAGTTAGAGTTAGTTAATTCTAACTCTGTTCTGATGCCTGATCTGTTGCCTGGACCTACAAGCTGCATCAGGTCCACTGGGACTTCACCTTCTCCTTGCTAATCATGGTGGAGGGTCTGCCTGTCTCCAGCACTCCAGACGCTAAACTGAACAGCCTGGTTCCTGGGTATTTTTGAGCTGCACTGAGTGGTGAGACAACTCCACCCAACCCCGCTTCTCTTTTTTTCTTCCTCTTAGTCCAACTATAACTCTCTAAACCTAATCTTTTGTAATCCACATGGGCTAGCTTTCCCCAATACTATAACTGAAACTGGGTAATATTGTAATTGTTTGATCATTTTCCTCTTTTTGTATGGGTATTAATATTGTAACTGTTTGGGCATTTTTCTTTCCTTTTATAATTATTCATAAGTTTTATGTCCCTGTTAATAAAGTAACTTTCCTAATCAAGCTGGTTGCCAGACTTCCTCTGTGTTCTTGGCTTCCCTATATTGCTCTGCAGTAACGCTCCTTTACCTAGCCAAAGATCCCTGTGATGCCCAATTCCTTGTAAGGTTTGCTCATTAAGGGGTTACCAGCATGCTAACCCTGTGGCATATAAGGGTGGCAGCTGAAAGTGCTGTTTTAACCCAGCCTGCTCAGATGCATACTCCAGTCTAGTCTGGTACGGTACAGGGGCACATAAGGGTGGCAGCAGAGAAGTGCTATGTAACCCGGCCTGTTGAGTTCAGGGACATATAAGGAGTCAGCTGAGAGCAGGGGTGTCGCAGGCCATGCCCCCTGGCCAGGGACAGGGCCGGAAGCTGCTGCGGGTGGCTGGGCCTGCATCCCCAGCCAGGGACGGGGCTGGAAGTGGTTGCAGGCGGTTTGGCCCCGCATCCCCAGCCAG